>JAJPUD010001306.1:78723-151971 GCA_023553655.1 Myrmecobius fasciatus | reverse complement strand
TTTTTTTGCAAAGGTCAATGTTGAAAGGTCACTCATATGTTTTGCAAATAAAAAGCTTTATTAAAAAAATAAAAATAAAAAAATAAAGGGGCTCAGAACAGTTTTCTATTTTCCACTAAGTATACTGATTTTGAACCTCTCTGGACTTCATCATTCTCCTGTGCCTGGTACTTCTTCCTATTTTTCCTTCCCTAATCAGATTTTCAACTTTTTGTGTATGTTGTTTTTCTTCATTAGATCTCTTTGAAGAAAGGGATTTTGTTTTGGTTTGGTTTTTTGCTTATATTTGATACCCTACTACTTAGCACAGTGTCTGGTACACAGTAAGTCCTTAATATATATTTACTAATTGACTAAAAAAATCCCATTCAAAATAATTTTAATATACATAACATGTCCATAAGTTTGTTATCAAGGTACATTCAAGACTTATATAACTATAAAACACTTCTTAAAGAAATAGACTTAAATATTTGGAAACTAATTGTCCTTGGTTGACTTTTGCTAATAGAATAAAAATAATAATATCTAAAATATTTTACAGATCTAATGTCATATCAAGTCAACTACCAAGAGGTTTTTTTTGTAAACCTAGACAAAATAATAATAAAATTTACTGAAGGAACAAGAAATAAAAAATTGAAAGGGAAATAATGACAAAAGTAGGAATGAAGGTGAAGGTCTAATAATGCAAGATCTTAAACTATATTATAAAGCAATAATCATCAAAACTTATCAGTACTAGTTAAAAATGGAAAAATTGAATAATGGAACACATCAGATACTCAAGATCCATAAGTCTGTGAATAATAAAATAGTGTTTTATAAACCTGAAGAAACCAATTATGCAGTTAAAGGACTCATTATTCAATAAATACTACCAGAAAAACTAGGAAGCAGTCTGGCCAAAATTGGGATTACATCTACATTTTATATCATATACTTTTGGGGTTTTTGAAGGTGGTTGCAACACAACTGGGGCCAAGTGACTTGCCTGGAGTCACACAGCTAGCAAGTGTTAAGTGTCTGAGGTCAAATTTGAACTCAGGTTCTCCTGACTCCAGGGCCAGGGCTCTATCTACTGCACCTCCTAGCTCACCCTGTGCCATGTACTTTTCCATTATCAAAATATTTAAAAATCATATAAAAATTATGCAACAAAGGAAAAATACTTTTTATAACTGAGACTGGGAGGAATTCTGACCTAAACAGACATTTTTCTAAAAGATAAAATTGTTTCAATTATATAAAATTAAAAAGCATATTCACAAGCAAAATAAGGGGAGAGAAACAATTCAGGAAAAAAAATCTTCATATTCTCAGTAAATAAACTATACTCATATAAACACACATGAATACAATAGAAAAGGAGGGTATTAATAAAGTGAATTTACATTAGAAAATTTAGAAAGTGAACATATTCTTAAGTACAAAAGAAGAAATATTGAAAATTAGGGGAGAAATAAACCAAAAGAACTTGAGAAGTGATATGTAGTAATGGGAATATAGTAGGTGATATAGTAGAATAGAAGTATAGATGCAGTCAATATATAGTATATATAGTATAGGATATAGTAGAATAGAAGTAGGATATAGGGATATAGTAATGGGAAGTAATACGGTAATAGGAATGGGTTATAGACAAAATGAGGGGATGAAAAAGACACAAAAAGTAGCACTAGAAGTGGTAAATATGAAATAGATTTGGGAGAATATATATTTAGCCAGGAAAAAGACAGTTCTCCAGAGGAACTCATAATTAACCAGGAAAAAGGAAATACTCCATGAACTCGGAGTAAGCCATTGACTAGCAGATTAAACTAATCAGAATTAACCAGAGTAAAGAGAAAGATACCATTAGAGGGAAAGCAAATTTGCAAGTTACAAAATATACTAACAAAATTAATAATATTTCTATGTCAGAACAGATTTCTATGAAATGATAAAATTTAAAAATCAATTTAAAAAAGGGACGTCCTATTCCAAATAACTATAAAATATACTCAAAATATTTGCATTGTTCAATTACAAAATGCTTCTTTAAAAAAAATAAAGGAAGGGGCACATAGGTAGCACAGTGGATAGAGGAGCAACCCTGAAGTCAGGAGGACCTGAGTTCAAATCTATACTCATACACTTAACACTTCCTAGATGTGTGACCCTGGGCAAATCACTTAACCCCAAATGCCTCAGCAAAAAATTAATAAATTAATATAAATAAAGGAAAATCTAAGTAGCTGGAAGAATAGTCAGTACTCATGGGTGGGCCATGCCAATATAATAAAAATGACAATACAACTAAAATTAATTTGCAGATTTAATTCTATATCAAACTATTGATTGGGATATTTCATAAATATCAACAAAAAAATAATAAATTCACCTGGAGAAACAAAAGATCTAGAATATCAAGGACTCTCCCTTCTCATAGTACTTTCCTTCTAATGGCATCTTTCTCCTTACTCTGGCTAATTCTGATTAGTCTAATCTGCCAGTCAATGGATTACTCCCAGTTCATGGAATATTTCCTTTTTCCTAGTTAATTGTGAATTCTTCTGGGGAATTTGTCTTTTTCTTGCTAACTACATTTTCTCCCAACTCTATTTCATATTTATTACTTCTGGTGCCACTTTTTGTGCCTATTTCATCCCTTCATTTTGTCCATACCCATTCCCCTAAATAAACCTATCTTTTGCCAAAGAGAATTGCCATTGTGAATTTGTCATATGTCTATTTCTAACTAGGTATTGCTATCTCAACTTCATCACTAGTGCATTCTTGGTGGAGCTATGAATTAGTATAACCATTCAGAAAAGCAATTTTACAATTATAAGAATTCATACCTTTTGACCTAGAGATATCTCTACTGATTTACAACCTAAGAAGATCATTAATAAGAAGCACATACATCCCAAAAAATTTATATTGGCATTTTTTGTGGTGCCCATCAGCTGAGCAATGGCTAAATCTAACCTGGTACATCAATGCAATGGAATATTACTGTACTATAAGAAATTAGGAAGGGAATGAAGCCAAGATATCAGAGAGAAGTCAGAAGTTGTCTAAGCTCTCCTCAGAGAAACATTAAAATATCTGGAAACAATATTAAATCAAGCCTCTAAACAGATTATGGAGCGGCAGAATACAGAGAAGGATGGAGGGAAACAGCTTTCCAAGTTAAGATAACTTACAAGGATTTCAGGAAGGGTCTGTCTCACTTGGGTAAAAAGGGAATACAGTCCAGCACAGACAGTGTCTGAGAGGCAAGTCTGCAAGATGCTCTTAGCCACAGCACAAATCAGCAACCAATGTTCCTTGGTCCTTGCTTGGGCCAGTGGCATAACAGGCCAGATGTGAGGCCGCCAGCCCCAGCATAGAAGACAAATTGGCACCCGTGAAACTCTGACACAACAGGTGTGACTACGATAGGCCATCCCACTGCAGTGGGAAAGCCTTGAGTCTTGGACACAAGAAATCAGTGACTAGGTTCCCTGGTACCAGTAAATATGATCAAACAAACAACAACAACCATAATAAAAACCAACAACAACCAGAAAAGAGCCCTAATCATAGAAAGCTACTATGGTGACAGAGAAGATCAGAAGAAAAAAACTCAGAAGAAGAAAATAATGTCAAAATACCTGCCATGAAGCTTCCAAAGAATAATATGAATTGGTTTGGGGCCCAAAAAGTCTTCTTGGAAAAGCTCAAAAAAAATTTGAAAACTCAAATAAAAGGGACCAAAAAAAATGGGGGGGGGATGAGAATTATGCAAGAGAGCGTCAACAACTTGGAAAAGGAAGGACAAAAAATTACAGAAGAAATAATTCCTTGAAAAACACAATTGGCCAAATGGGGGGAAAAAATCAACAGAAGAAAAGAACTCCATAAAAAGCAGAACTGGCCAAATGGAAAAGAAGGTGAAAAAACTAACTGAAGAAAATAATCCCTTAAAAATCAGAATTAGACAATTGGAAGTTAATGATTCTATGAGACATCAAGAATCAGTCAAACAAAATCAAAAGAATTTTTAAAATAGAAGAAAATGTAAAATATCTCACTGGAAAACTAACCTTGAAAATAGAACCAGCAGAGATAATTTAAGAATTATTGGGCTACCTAAAAACTGCCCTCAAAAAAAAGCCTGGATAGTACTTTTCAAGAAATTATGAAGAAAAAATCCTGACATCCTGGAACCAGAGGGTAAAATAGAAATTGAAAGAATCCACTAATCATCTCTTAAGTAAGATCCTCAAATGAAAACTCTAAGAAATATTGTGGGAAGGGGCGGAGCCAAGATGGCAGAGTGAAGACACAACTCTGTGTCCTCCTCTGACCTTCTCTCAAATCTACAGCAGATTAAGCCTTTGACTAAATTTTTAAGTCAAAGAACCCAGAAATATTTGGACTACGGGACATTTCTTGCAGAAGGTACCTTTGAAGAGCCTCATAGCTGGTCTGTTTCAGTTGGACAGGGGGTTGAGCAGTTTGCTGAGCATCTGGGAGAAAGGGCAGGAAACTGGGCGGGACTTAGCGTGGCAGAGACTCTAAATACCTGGGGAGTGTATCTGAGGCACTCGGGACACTTTGCCTTGATTTTGGGCAGGTCCTTTGGCAGATCTGTCTTTAGTAAAAGGCAAAAGCAAGGTCCTAGCCCCACGGCCCAGCACCAGAAGTTAATTAGCGGAATTGCCCTGGGGCAAACTACCACAGCCGCTTCTCTGCTTTAAACAGACCCCAAGCTTTTAAAAAATAATGGGTAAGAAACAGAAAAGAGCTCTCACCATAGACAGTTTTTATGGAGAGAAAGAAGGGCAGACCACAGATTCTGAGGTTCCTATAGGCAAAGCAACTCCAGAGAAACCCATCAAGGGAGATATGACCTGGTCCCCTTTTCTTATTTTACTTTATTTTATTTTTTATTATTAAAAGCTTTTTATTTACAAAACCCATGAGTGATTTTTCTACATTGACCTTTGCAAAAAACTTCTTTTTCCAAGCTTTTCCCCTCCTTCCCCCCACCCCCACCCCTAGATGACAGGTAATCTAATACATGCTAAATATGATAAATTATATAACAAATACAATATATCTATACATATCTATACAGTTATCTTACTGTACAAGAAACATCAGATCTAGAAAGAGAGAAAAAAAAACAACCTAAGAAGGAAAACAAAATGCATGGAAATATTCACAGAAAGTGTTAAAATGCTGTGTTGTGGTCCACACTCAGTTCCCACAGGCCTCTCTCTGGATGTATATGGCTATCTTCATCACTGAACAATAGAATTGGTTTGGATCACATCATTGTTGAAGAGAACCATGTCCATCAGAATTGATCATCATATAGTCTTGTTGCTGTGTATAATGTTCTCCTGGTTCTGCTGATTTCACTCAGCATCAGTTCATGCAAGTCTCTCCAGGCCTCTCTAAAATCATCCTGCTGGTCGTTTCTTATAGAACAATAATATTGTATAACATTCACATACCATAATTTATTCAGCCATTCTCTTATTGATGGGCATCCTTTCAATTTCTAGTTTCTTGACACTACAAAAAGGGCTGCCACAAACATTTTTGCACATGTGGGTCCATTTCCCTCCTTTAAAATCTCTTTGGGATATAGGCCCAGTAGAAACACTGTTGGGTCAAATGGTATGCAGAGTTTGATAACTTTTTGAGCATAGTTCCAGATTGCTCTCCAGAATGGTTGGATCCGTTTACAGTTCCACCAACAATGTATCAGTGTCCCAGTTTTCCCACATCCCCTCCAACATTCGTCATTATCATTTCCTGTCATTTTAGCCAATCTGACAGGTGTGTAGTGGTATCTCAGAGTTGTCTTAATTTGCATTTCTCTGATCAATACTGATTTGGAGCACCTTTTCATGTGACTAGAAATAGTTTCAATTTCTTTGTCTGAAAATTGTCTGTTCATATCTTTTGACCATTTATCAATTGGAGAATGGCTTGAATTCTTATATATTTGGGTCAATTCTCTATATATTTTTGAAATGAGGCCTTTATCAGAACCTTTGAATGTAAAAATATTTTCCCAGTTTACTGCTACCCTTCTAATCTTATCTGCATTCATTTTGTTTGTACAAAACCTTTTCAACTTGATATAGTCAAACTTATCTATTTTGTGATTAATGATGACCTCTAGTTCTTCTTTGGTCACAAATTCTGAGCCCCTTTATTAAAGAGAGACCCTAGAGCTTGTATTCCTGTCTTTTGACCCAGAGATTACAGAGACAAAGTACCCATGAGATATGAGTGCAGAATAATCAGACTCCCAGTAAGGGGATTCCCAGACTTTATCCATTCTATAGTTATTTTAAAGATTTCTCTTTAAAATCTCTTCTTGTTTGATTCTGTTAGTAATATATAGAAAGAATATTGATTTTGGTGGGTTATTATTCTTTATTGCATGCAACTTTATAGGCATTTTTATTCCAATTAATTTTTAATTCAATCTTTCCAGGGTGTTCTATGTAGCCCATCATATTATCCACATTTAGTGATTATTTTATTTCCTCTTTGCCAATATTCTTTGAATTTCTTTTTGTCTTATTGCTAATGCAGTAGTTTTAAAGTTCTTTTAAAAAGAATGTTAAATAATATTGATGATAAAAGATATCTTGATTTAACCCTGATATTATTGTAAAGAACTAGTGTTTCCATTGTTGCAGATAATGCTAGTTTTTGGTTTTCTGTAGCTTTTAACTGCTTAGTTTATTCCTATATAAGAGCTCACAGTTTTATAGGAGAGATAACATGCAAACAACTATATACATATTAGATATACACACAAGAGAAGTTATGGATAGACTTAGATGGAAGGCACTAAGATAAGGAAGCAATATTTCTTGCAGAAGCTGGAACTTTAGTTGAATTTTTTTAAGGAAGATAGGGAAGAAAGAAATAGAGAAAAGGAGTGAGTGAGGGAGGAAGAGAGAGAAAAGAATAGAGTCAGAAAGCATCTGGGGGATGAGAAAGAGGGGCAAAGGGGAGGAGTAAAGCAAAGCAGTCAACGAATGGTCTTTTTTTTCTGTAAAATATAAGGTAAGTTTCTCAGCTGAAAGAATAGGGGTTGGGAAGCTGTAGGGTGCTTGAGAAGGGATAGAAAGGTTTGGAAGAGCCATTGTGATGAGTGAGATATAGCTAATTAGAGAAGTGTGAAAGAATTGATTGCCTTTCAACAATGAGACAGTTGAGGTTATATAGCATAAATTTGTAGTGGAACCAATCAGCATGGTTTTGTTTGTTTGTTTTCTAGTTTCATTCAGCACCATGTGTGTAGCAGTGAAGACAGCACTTAGTTTAGTGTCCAATGCTTAGGTTTGACTGTTCAAACTTATCAATACAGTAAGAGGGCAAGTACATCAGGAAGAGAGGCTCCCATGGAGTTGAAGGCAATATGAAGAAAGGAGGAGGGTGTAGTTCATACAAGGGAAAAAGTGAGAAAAAGAAAAGAGAAAAAAGAGGTTGAGGAAATGAAGATCATGGTGTGGAAGAATAAGATTTGGGAGTAAAGGCAGAGGATAGTAGGATTAATCTATGACTGAAACTTGCCAGGACAAGATCTGTGATTAAGGGGACAAAGGAATCAGGGGAATAATGTAGAACTGAACTGATTCATGAAGGGATCAAGAGAAAAGAGTATATTTTTGTAGGTCTGATGGCTACAAAAAACAAAAAAAAACCCAAAATTGAGAGATGGAGCAATTGATATCACTATGAGGAGCTTTCACAGATAATAGGATTCTGTGGAGAAAACTTGTTCAGCTTCTCCAGCTGGATGTGTTGGAAATTAAGCTAGATACAAAGGATTTGAAGATATTTACCTGCTATTAATAAAGTTTTTATTTCTTGTAGTCCATTTTTATTAAGTAATTTATTTTATGTTCTGTAGGAGATTTAGGAAGAAAAACACCAATTTTTCTTTTTCCCCTTTTCAATTTGTATTTTCTGCATTTGTTTTTGAATCCTTTATGTTCTATTATATAGTCAGTTTTTATAAAGGTAACATACAAAAATGAGATATATGTGTACTCTTTGCTCACTCAGTAATCATGAGACACCTAGTATATCTAATGATTCTAAAATTTTGTTTAGTTTTAAAACTTCTTTCTTATTTATCATTTTATTACCTAAGTGTCACTTGCCTTTTTTTATGTTTTAGAGATTCTACCAAACTCTGGTTTTCTCAACAATGATGTTTGAAAATCCTCTATTTTGTTAAAGTTCCATTTCTTCACATAGAATTAAACTTGATTTTGTTGGGAAAATTGTTTATAATTATGTCTTTTTCTTTTTTCTATTGGTATATCATATTCTAAGATTTTTAAAAATCATACTTGCTACTCAGCCTTAAGTTCTCTTCATTGTGGTTCCATAATAATTTGGGTCTTTCTTCCTGGCTGTTTGCAATATTTTTTTCCTTTGACCTAAAAACTTTGATTTTTGGCTATAATATTAATGGGTGTGTTCAATTTGGGATTTTTTTTTCAAGAGCTAACCAATGAATTCCTTCTATTTTGACTCTCTTCTGTGGCCTAAAACTTTGGGGCAGTTTTCCTTGGTCTTGCCTTTTCCTTTACTCTTCCTTTTAATTTTCCCTTTTCAATTGGGACTTCCTAATTTGCTTATACTAGAAATGCAGCAGCTATTTACAGGTATAATTTCATTCCTAATTGGTAAGAAAACTTTTATTTGCTCCATATTCAACGTACTAGGCTATTCACTCATTCATTCTTTAAGCTCCCATCTCTGGGGAATTAAAATAGTGGCGCTAGACTCGGTATGGATATCCAATCAACTTTAACCCTACTCCAGCTAAGAACTCTCAAAATGTAATGTTTCATTAGCAGCATCTTTCCTTAGTAGTAGAGATTACAGCCATATATCACTGTAACTAGCAGCAATTTGCTTTTATGATTTCTTGAAATATAGTATGAAAGTTTTTAGATTGATCATGGTTTTCAGAAAGTCTCATGATTCTTAAATTGTCTTTTCCTGTCCTGTTTTCCAAATCAATTGTTTTTGATAGTAAATCAAATATATTACTTGATAGTAAATCAAATATCAAATATTACTTGTCCTAATTTTACAGTCTCTTGACCTTGTTCTAATTTTTTTTGTTGCTTTGTTGAGTTTTTTTTCTCTATTCAATTTTCAAGATGTTGATGACTTGGTATCTTTATCTCCTTTTTTTAAAAAAAATTATTAGTTTTCTTTTTTATTATTTTATGTTTTTTTGCTTTTAAGATATAAAGTAACATCAATTTTTATTAACATAATGACTATCTGTAGTCCACAGTTTTTCCAACCTTCTGTTGAGTTTTTAAAAAAAATTAAAAAAGTGCAAATGGCTCTCTTCATCATAAGATCATTGGAAATGGCCTGAATCATCTCATTGAAAAGAGCCATGTCCATCAGAATTGATCATCATATTATCTTGTAGTTGCTATGTATAATGATCTCCTGGTTCTGCTCACTTCACTTAGCCTCTCCTGGCCTCTCTGAAATCATCCTGCTGATCGTTTCTTATAGAACAATAATATTCCGTAACATTCGTATACCATAACTTATTCAGCCATTCTCCAATTGATGGGCATCCACTCAGTTTCCAGTTTCTTTTTGCCTCCTTTCTCATGCATTTATTCTTTTTTCAAATGTTAGTTTTATTCATTTATTTTTAAATATTGCTTCAACTCTTCATTTATTCTATCTATTCTTAGAGTTCTTAAAGTCAATTCATGTCTCCTCCTGAGATTCTGTTTATGATTATTTCAGTTATTTCCTTCCCTGGGATTTTATCTTGAAATTATGTTAACTCAAAGAATTTCTTCATTGTGGTAGGAGTTTTATTATGTTTGCTCATATCAGCAGTGTAATTTGAGGTCTGATAATTCTTCATTCCTACTTTTTCATCATTTCCTTTGAGATTTCTAGATCCAGAGTCCTTCACCTTTTTGTGTCTTGAGCTTCTTATTCTGGTGATGCCTACGTACTCTCCAGAATAATGTTATTAAATGCATAAAATAAATTATGTGGAATTACAAAGGAAGTCAATTATACTAAATTATAGTTATTGAAATTATTTTAAAATCCAAATCAATATGTCCCAGGCAGCAAACACCATATCAACTGTTCCTCAGCCCCTTTGGAAGCCACACTAGTTCTCAGGTTGATGACCATCTTCCAAGTGTCATACTATTAAGGAGCACTCTGGCAAAAATCTTGCCAGCAATTACTAAGAGAAAGACCCCTTGTAATTGTCACAGGATAGTCTATTCCTTTTACTTTTACAAAGAAGGAAATGGAGGTGTCCTTGAACTCCTAGAGGATAACCACCTCTTGTCCTATCAGGCAGAAAACTTCAATCAGCTTTTGTATGAGCAATGGACTTCCCACCTTGTAAATCTCAGCTGAAATAGAATCAGCACCAGGTCCTTTGCCACGTGAAAGGAACCTAATGACATTCAAAACCTATTCTTCAGTTGGAATTTTAACTGGGGGAGAGGGAGACATTGATTTCAACCTGAAGTAAATGATCAGTGATTTCATTATTGATTAATGAAGTCTGTTAAGAACACTATGGAAGTGTTCACCCCATCTCTCCAGAATCATGTTCTTATCATTAATCATTGTTGTTCCATCTGTACTGAGTAGTTGAGATACACCATAGATCTTGGACCTATAAATAGCCTTCAAGGCATCATAAAGACACTTTGTATTGTTGCTATCAGCAAAAAACAGAATTTCATCTGCTGTCTTAATGAACCAAGAACCCTGTATCTCACTAAGCTACACTTGTACTTTAATTTTGAAGGAAAATCTATGATTTCTTCTATCTCTGATATTTTCTAATTAATATTTTTCTAATCCATGAGACTCATGGAATTATCTCATATCTTTTAAGCTGGCCAAAGGAAAACCCAACAAAATTTGGATATGCTTTTGGGAACACCCAGCATCTAAATTTTGAAAGTCAATCCTATGAACTACCATTCTTTGGAAACTGGTTTTCCACAATATAAATATTACTACTTAAAAAAAGAAAAGAAAAAAATATGGATTTTTGTTTAAAGGAGAAGCTTAGAATCATTAAAAGTTCTAGATAATTTATTCCCAGTAATATAGACAATTTTTCCCAGTCAATTCTAGGTCTACCTACATTGTCTGTCCTAGTTCTATGTATTGACAGACCAACCTTATGGGTTCTCCATCCAAAAGCATATCATGGAGAGTTGCCTGGGATTCTTTGAGAAGTTTGATGGTTTGCCAATCACAGAGCTAGTGACAGGCAAGACTTGAATCTAGGCCTCATTGTCTCCAAAATTAACTCTACATACATGTTGCCATACTGCCTGCTTTCAGTGTTTTAAAATATTTAATCACTTATGCCATTCTTTTCCAAACTTTTTCTTCCCCAAACATTTTGGCCATGGTTTCATATCACTCAGTCAACAAGCATTTAATTGAGTGGTAACTATGTAAAAGGCACTATGCTAAGCCCTAGGGATACCAAAAAAGGCAACAACACCATAAAACATGTAACTAAGTATAATGAGAAATAAATTTAGTGTATATGTGTATACAGAGAGAGAGACTACAAGACAGAGAGAGAAGGAGGAACAGGGAGCAGAAGAGAAAAAGAGAGAGAGAGTTGCAATCTACTTGCTGGCAATTCTTCCAGCCACAATGTTTACCTTTCCAGGAAGTTCCTATCCTCCTATCTCATCGTGACATGGGTTTAACACTGGGTTCTCAAAGGCAATGCCATTAGAGGGTAACCTGGCAAGTTCAACTAAGATGGAAAGACTTTTAGTAATGGACTGTATTTCTGTTATCTGAGTACAAAGCTAGCTAAGTTCAGAGGCCTGTCACTAGACAGACAGCTTGTGACTAGGCAGATGTAACAGAAATAGCATCAACTTTACAGAAACTGAGTTCAGATGTCATTTCTATTATTTATTATCAGTGTGACCCTGAGCAAATCAATTCATCTCATGGGCCTTAATTTTCTCAATTATAAAATGAAGTTATTGAATTGGATGATCTCTAAGATCTTTTCTAGCTCTATCTATAATCCTATTTCACTAGAAGACAAACCAACAAGTAATAAATTTTTTTGATCAACAGAGCTCATAAAAACTATTAAGACATGAAGGAGGCGTGATTTGTATTGGAAGGGGTTTAACTCTAATCCTACTGATAAACCATAGTTTAATTACTCAGAAGTTTGTGTCTATTCCATTAATTAGATACACAGTAAATAAACTTCAAAGGGATAAAAAAACTTAACTTCAGATGGATTCACAGGTTAATCTCAAATTTTAAAAGAATTACTATTATCAACTGCATTTATTAAGCACTATGTGTACTAGAAATGCTACTGTTCAGTCATTTTCAGTCATGTTTGATCCTATTTGGAGTTTTCTTTGCAGACCTTATAGAGTGGTTTTCCATTTCCTTCTCCACTTCACTTTATAAAGGAGGAAACTGAGGCAATTTGGGTGAAGTGATTTGCCCATGATCATATAGCTAATAAGTGTCTGAGGCCAGATTTAAACTCAGAAAGATGAGACTTTCTTGACTTCAGGTCAGTTACTCTGTCCATTGAACCACCTAACTGCCCAGTACTGGGAATCAAAAAATAAAGTGAAAATGGCTTCTGCCTTCAAGATTCTTAGAGTCTAGTCAAAGGAGACAACACATGTGTATATAAACACATATAAATAAATGCCAAGGGAGGGAAGAAGAGTGACCCTAGTAGTTCCAGTCTTATTAATGGAACAAATACTTTGTAAAAATCTTCATAGACATTTTTATTTTTTGTCTATTGTCCTCTTTCCTGTTTCATCCTTGTGTTCCTTAAATGATATGGTTTAATTGGATCTAGTGCCAGACTTTCTATAAATTCATTTTTCCTCTATCACCTCTTGTCCTTTTATTAAGCAATATTGCTCTTGATCTTTTATTCTCTTCCTCACAATTTTACAGATGATTTTATACTGTAAATGTCCTCAGATAGTATATCTGTTTGGTAAGAAAAGTGATTGTATTAGCTGAAATGATTTCTAGGCTCTTTTGGCCTCCCAATTGTGGCAATTGCTTTTCTTTTTTTTTTATTAAAGCTTTTTATTTGTATAACATATGTATGGGTAGTTCCCCAGCATTGATCTTTATAAAGCTTTCTATTACAAATTTTACCCCCAGTCCCCTCCTCTCCCCAGGAGATGGCAGGAAATCCACTACATGTTAATAATGTTGAAATACTTGACAAGTTGTGCAAGAAAAATCCTGTCTACAAGAAAAAAAAAGAAAATCAGAGAAAGGAAACACAATGCAAGCAAACCTCAATAGAGAGCATGAAAATGTTATGTTGTGGTCCATATTTCATATCCCTCTCTCTGTGTGTATATGGTCTTCTTCAGTGAACAATTGGAACTGGTTTGAGACAATTCTTTGTTGCAGAGAGCCATGTCTATCAGATTTGATCATCATGTAATATTGTTGTTGCTGTGTATAATGATTTCCTGGTTCTGCTCGTTTCACTCAGCATCAGTTCATGCAAGTCTCTCTAGGCCTCTCTGAAATCATCCTGCTGGTCGTTTCTTATAGAGCAATAATATTCCATAACATTCATATACCATAATTTATTCAGCCACTCTCCAGTTGATGGGCATCCCTTCAGTTTCCAGTTTCTAGCTACTACAAAAAGGGCTGTTTGGCAATTGCTTTTCATCTGTTACATTTCATTTCTATAATTAATGGTGAATATTCATGTTGATATCAGTTCTTTTATCCCTTTCCCATTTTCCTACTTCAATAGTTTGTTTAAATAAAACAAAAAAAAGTGAAAGCAATTTTATAGTATGTCATATCTTAATTTTTTTGTTATTTTGATTTAGTGTTCATTTTGACTTTTGTTCTAACAAATTTATGATTTTGTTTTGTTTTTTGTTTTTTGCTGAGGCAATTGGGGTTAAGTGACTTGCCCAGGGTCACACAGCTAGGGAATGTTAAGTGTCTGAGATCAAATTTGAACTCAGATCCTCCTGACTTCAGGGCTGGTGTTCTATCCACTGTGCCACCTAGCTACCCCAAATTTATGGTTTTAATGTAAAAAGCCAGATGATTTAGAAATGACTCCTGCAGAGGAATCATTTTTTTTCCTGCCCAGGATATAGTTAGTTTCATTTTATACATTATTAAATGCCTTCTTACTATTTTTATGAAAAATGTATTTTTAATATACATCTAAGCTTCTGTATAGTTCATAAGCCTAAACTTTTGGCCTGTTTTTTTTCTAGATCTTGAATCATGATTTCCAGCATATTTTTCAGTCTTTCCCTGTGCCCATTTATGAATTGAAGTCATGGAATATTGAAGTATGTTATAGTTGATTTGATTTGGAATATCTTGTCACATTTTTAATACAATTTCTCTATCCCCAGTCTCTGCAACTCACTTTGGCATATAAGCTTCATTTACTATCATTGTGGTCTTTTTGCTTATGCTCAGAGTAATTCCTTGTGAAAACATTTGTCCATGAAATGAATGTTTCTTATGGCTTTAAACAAAACAATAAAACCCATGGTTTCCAATTGTCATGTTTCTGTAAGACCTCCTTCTATTTAGCTGTAACTTATTTTTATTTTTTGATTTCATTTATAATGAGAATGCCCATATTAATATGATTCATTTATTTCAGTACTATATTAAGTACTGTGCCAGAGTTATGAGTAATTGGTTCTTGATCAAGGTATTCATACTATAAACCAATGGTTACTTTGACATTTAAAGACAATCTAAAAACGAAAATGCTTATAGACAGAGGACTCTCTGCCCTCTTTCTGATGTTTTTATGCTATCACTGCAGAAGGATAAAGACCTGATGACCATTTTAAATTTTATGTTTTGCCATGACCAAATAATTCATCACTTACTGTCTGATTCAGTGGCAATGATGAGCCTCTTCATACTAAGCTAGATAGGCCGATCAGAAAATCAATGAGTTTGTTTATTAATAAGATCACTGGGTGCCAGGCATTGTGATAAACATTGGAGATGTGTTGGAAAATAAACATAATCTGTTGTCAGGACTAGTACTCAAAACTTTTCAAACATGGTAACTCACATTAGTGTCTGTGCCTGCTAGCATAGTCTTGAGAACCCAGTATCACTTTTATACAGTGACATATCATTAGGAGGATTTTTTTTTTGTGAAGAATATAAAATGGATTCTTTTCAAGCTATATGAAGGGGAAGAGGGAAAAAAAGGTAATTCTCCCCCCCCCAAAAAAATAAGGCTACTCTTTGGAGTAGTTAGAACAGTGATATTAGATGATAGTGAGAAGGCAGAACTACTCCAATTTTATTTTGCTTCTGTTTTCTCTGACAAGGAGAATGAATGATCTTTGGACTGAAAAGGACAGAGGAAAATTGGTTAATAGGAAGTTGAAACCTAAGGTAAGTAAGGTATTAATGAGACTAGGTAGCTGCCTTTATTAAATTCAAGTTACCATGTTCAGATGAACTCCATATCAGGGTAATGAATTAGGAAGATATAATTTCTATTAAAAATTCACTTAAAATTTCAGAAGAATGAGAGTAGTACCACAGCTTGAGAAGGCATATTACCTGATTTTTAGAGAAAAGGAAGATAATGAATTTTTGAAAAAGGTTTTAACTGTAGAGGTGGAAGAAACTTTTAACCAGTGAACTTGAGTTCTAATTTTTTTTTTTTTTTGGCTGAGGCATTTGGGGTTAAGTGACTTGCCCAGAAGTGTTAAGTGTCAGAGAACACATTTGAACTCAGGTCCTCCTGACTTCAGGTTTGATGTTCTATCCACTGCTCCACCTAGCTGCCCCTTGAGTTCTAATTCTTGATAGAATTCAGTTCAGCTTCAACAAAAATGGGTCACTCCAGATCAATGTTATTTCCTTTTTAAACACTATTACTAAACTTGTAGCTCAAAGAAAACTAGTTTATCTTGTTATACCTTATTTACCTTGACTTCATCAAATGAATGCTACCCTTATGGATAAGATATAGAAAAGTACATTAGACAATAGCACAGTTAGGTGGACTGGTCACTGATTGCATGACTAATTCTAAAGAGTAATCATTAATGAATTCATGTCATCTTGGAGAATGATTTCTACTGGAATGTCCCAGAGATCTTTCCTTGACCCTGTGCTATTTGACATTTTTATCACTGACCTGAATGAAGGATAGCTGGTACTGTTATTGGATTTAGACTTATGACTTATTTGATTTCATATTTGACACATGAATAACACATTACATAAGAGTCATGAGCCAAACATTTCTTGGTGAGCTAGAACGTTGGATCAAAACTAAAAAGATGAAATTTGATAAGTATAGATGTAATCTTACATCAGAAATAAACTTTATAAATACAAGTTGAGGAGTTATAGTTAGAAACCAGTTGATCTGGTATTCTGTAATGGTTGTTAGTGAATTCCTTTTTATTAATTCCAATGTCCATTTTTCTTTTTTTTTTCTTGACATCTGGAGCATTTCACCTTCCTTCTAGCTATCATCTCTTCCAGTGGCTTCCACTTTTTTTTTTTGATGGCTCTCAACCTAGTTTTCTGACTATTCCTTCTCTGTCTCTGAGTGATCTCATTAGCTCCTATCTTCTATGCAGATCACTCCCATATTTACCTTACTTGCTTTCCTCTTTCTCTCCTGGGAGCCCCAGTTTCACATTTTCAACTATGTGAACATTTTCATGTTTATTTCACATTTCATAGGAAATGTTGACATTTTCAATTAAATGTCCAATATGCCGCAAATCGAACATTCTCAATTCCAGGACTATCTTTCTCCCTAAACCTTCATTTCCTAACTTACTTATTTCTGTTGAGGAACCACTTCTTTTAATCACTCAGGTCTATAACCCAATAACCTCTGATCTTTGACCCTTCACATTCACTGCCATAGTTAATAAGTTGTCAAATGTTGTCAGTTCCATTTTTTCAACATCTCTCCCATAAATGCTCTTTACTTTTTATCCTTATCACTCTTTGCTTGGGCCATGGTAATAGACTATTAGCTGGTTTTTCAATTCATTCTCCATACAACTGCCAAAATGATATTAATAAAGGACATATTCAGGCATGTCATTACCTTGGATAAAAAGTTTGTGGACTTTTGTTTGCCCTTAAAAGATAATATCAAACTATCTAGTATTTTAAAATTATCATAACTTTGCTCCAGTTTATTTCTACAGGCTGATTGAATTATTTCTGAATATACTGCCCTGATCATATAATTATTTTCTTCAAAAAAAAATTTAAAAGTCCAAACTTTTTTTTTTGTAATTCCCCATACTCTAGTCTTGATCATGGCATTCAAAGCCATCTACAATTTGTCTCAAATTACCTTTTCAACTTTATTTTACACTTTTAAATTTTACACTTTTACAATTTTAAGTGCCAGCCAAATTGGACTAGTATTGGTCCCCTGTTTTTATTCTGCCTTTCCTTTTTCCACTTGTTTTCTTATGGCATACCCTGTGCTTGAAATTGTCTCCCCTGTTTCCATTTTTCAAAGTTCCTCCTTTCTTAAAAGGTCCAGTGCAGTTGCTGTCTACTCCAGAAAAATCTTTCCTGACTCTTTTCACTAAAGGAGGATTTTCACACCTCAAATTTCTAACAGTACCACCTTTTTTTAAATTAAAGCTTTTTATTTGCAAAACATATGCATAGGTAATTTTTCAACATTGACCTTTGCAAAGCTTTCTGTTAAGAAATTTTTCCCTCCTACTCCCCACTCCCTCCCCTAGATGGCAGGAAGTCTAATACATATCAATTATGCTAAAATATTTGACAGATCGAATATGTGTATACATATTTATACAATTATCTTGCTGTACAGAAAAAAAAAACCTGAGAAGGAAAACATAATGCAAGCAAACATCAATAGAGTGTGAAAATGCTATGTTGAGTACCACCTTTTTTGTCAGTCCTAGTTATCTTGGTCCATAGCTTGGTCTCTATTAGATTGTAAGATCAGCATAGTTTATGGCGTGTGTCCTTTTGTATTCCCAGAATCTGGCATAATGACAAATGAGACTTATTTCTAGTGCTTGAAATACAGTAGAGGTTCTGTTATCAGTCAAGCAAATCTTCATAACAATTATCCAAAACTGGAATGGGCTTTCTTGAGAGATGGTAGGTTCCCCCTACTTGTGAATCTTCAAGAAGAGGGTAGATAACCAGTTGTTGATTATGTTGCAGTGGAAATTCAAAACAATAAAAGCAGCAGACCTTCAAAATATCAAAATATGGAAAATAGCAAAATTGTGCAGACAGCTGACAACCAAAATAGTCATAGTTAACGGATTAATGTAGCTCTATTACGTTTAATATTAACACAAAAGCATATACTTAAACAAGAAAATAGTAACAAAACATAAGCATACTTTTTTCTCTTTAAGAGTATTTAATTTTTTCCCTTTTTTAAATTAAAACTTTTAATTTTCAAAATACATACATGGATAATTTTCAACATTCACACTTACAAAACCTTGTGTTCTAATTTTTTCCCTCCCTTCCCCCCACTCCCTCCCCAGATGGCAAGTGATCCAATACATATTAAACGTGTAATTCTTCTATATATATTTCCACAAATATCATTCTACACAAGAAAAATCAGATCAAAAAGGAAAACAATGAGAAAGAAAACAATGCAAGCAAACAACAACAAAAAGAGAGAAAATGCTCTGTTGTGATCCACATTCTTTTCCCACAGTCCTCTCTCTGGGTATAGATGACTCTCTTCATAACAAGACCATTGGAACCCTTGAATATAAAAATTTTTTCCCAGTTTATTGCTTCCCTTCTAATCTTGTCTGCATTGATTTTGTGAAATATAAGCATATGTAAATATATAGTAATTACCAATACCTTGATGAATTAATAGAATTCAAAGGAAACTAATTTTTTTATTAAAGCTTTTTATTTGCAAAACATATGCATGGGTAATTTTTCAACATTGACCCTTGTAAAGCTTCTGTTCCAAATTTTTCTCTCCTTTCCCCCACCCCCTCCCCTAGATGGCAGGTAGTCTAATACATGTTAATTATGTTAAAATATATGACGAATCAAATATATGTATTACATATTTATACAGTTATCTTGTTGTACAAGAAAAATCAGATCTACAAGAAAAAAAAAACGTGAGAAGGAAAACAAAATGCAAACAAACATCAACAGAAAGCGTGAAAATGCTATGTTATGGTCCATACTCAGATCCCACAGACCTCTCCCTGGGTGTATATGGCTTTCTTCATCACTGAATAATTGGAACTGGTTTGAAACATCTCATTGTTGAAGAAAACCACATCCATCAGAAGTGATCATCATATAATATTGTTGTTGCCATGTATAATGATCTCCTGGTTCTGCTAATTTCACTTAGCATCAGTTTATGCAAGTCTCTCCAGGCCTCTCTGAAATCATCCTGCTGGTGGTTTCTTACAGAACAATAATATTCCATGACATTCACATACCATAATTTATTTAGCCATTCTTCTATTGATGGGCATCCTTTCAATTTCCAGTTTCTAGCCACTACAAAAAGGGCTGCCACAAACATTTTTGTACATGTGGGCCCCTTTCCTTCCTTTAAGATCTCTTTGGGATATAGGCCCAATAGAAACACTGCAGGGTCAAAGGGTACGCACAGTTTGATAGCTTTTTGAGCATAGTTCCAGATTGCTCTCCAGAATGGTTGGATCTGTTCACAGTTCCACCAACAATGTATCAGTGTTCCAGTTTTCCCATATCCCCTCCAACATTCCTCATTTATCTTTTCCTGTCATCTTAGCCAATCTGACAGGTGTGTAATCCTCATAGTTGTCTTAATTTGCATTTCTCTGATCAATAGTGGTTTGGAGCACCGTTTCATATGACTAGAAATGGTTTTAATTTCATCATCTGAAAATTGTCCGTTCATATCCTTTGACCATTTTTTGATTAGAAGAGTAGGTTGAATTCTTATAAATATGAGTCAATTCTCTATGTATTTTAGAAATGATGCCTTTATCAGAACCCTTAAATGTAAATATGATTTCCCAATTTATTGCTTCCCTCCTAATCTTGTCTGCATTCATTTTGTTTGTACAAAAACTTTTTAATTTAATACAATCAAAATTATCTATCTGGTGTTCAATTAAGAGTTCCAGTTCTTTTTTGGACACAAATTCCTTCTTTCTCCATAGATCTGAGAGGTAAACTATGTTCCGCTAATTTTTTTTTATAATAAAGGATCCTAATTTTAGAGCTAGAAAAGATCTTTCAGGCTATTGAATAGAACCTTCTCATTTTGTAGATGAGGCCCATGAAACAGAGAAGGGGGTAAGTGACTTGTACAGAATTATATGCATTCTATGGGTAATCATGAGGACTGTCATAATGGATATTTATGCAGTAACCATTTACTCAATTCCACATGAGCCATTATAAATTGGTCTGATCACAACTAGTAAATAAAAAATAATATTAATGAAGAGATTTTAAAAGTATTCTGCTCAAGAAGACATTATCTTTGGCTGACATCAAGAAGTCTAGAATATAATTTTACAATCCTCTAGTGGTAACTAGCATTAACTTCTTGTTTGAAGTAGGATTCAAATTCAGGTCTTTCCCACTCTTTATTTTTTTCCTTTTTCTTCTTATAACTCACCATTTATTTGCATAAATTTGTATAAAGCAGTTACTTGCATTTTTTTATAAGGCAGTTTATTTTATTTGTATAAAACAGATAATAATCATTCCCTGACTGAGGGGGGTGGAAACCCTGAAGCATCTATTTTGAAGTTTTAGGACTAGTAGCATTAGCCCTAACATCTTTGGACTTGGTAGCCTTTGGGTCCATGGACTCATCAAGCTTGGCGTCAGTAGACCTAACAGCCTTGGAATTACTGAGCTTGAGGGCCTAAGAGTCAGACTTGGTGACCTTGCAATCCAACTTAATGATCTTGCCTTCAGATTTGGCTGCCTTGGTCTTAGTGACTTTAGCATTAAACTTGGTGATCTTGATGTCTTGGAGTCAATGGGATTGGCAGTTTTGGGATCACTGGGCTTCATGATACCTGGAACTTGGGCATATGATGTTGACCTGAGGGTTTGGGTTTCTTGGTGGCTCTCTTGGGTCTGGTATGTTGACCATTGTCTTTGAGGATTTTAGGTTGGAAGAACTTGACAAAGTACATGTTTCTCAGAAACTTGGGGTCAACCTCTTTCAGAGATTCATGTGTCTGCATCTAAGTTTCTTGATGTCATTTCTGTGCCATTTTCATAATTAGTTGTGTGTGGTATGATTCTTATATTTAATCATCTTTGCAGTGAACTTCATGGACCAGAAGAGGCTAAAAGTGAGAGAAAGAAAAAGCTTTTTTCTTAAGTCTAGTGTTATCCACTGCATAGCTTAGCTGCTTCTGATTATGTTAAAGGCATGCATTTTATGGGTATACATGAGGATTCTCATATGGCCCCTGGTTTGACAATTTATCCAGTTTCATGTAAGTTATCATAAGTTAGTCTGGTCACTGATTGGATAGTCCTAGCTCTTTTATGACCTACTGATTTCTGTACTCCTGTACTTGTGCTACTTGAAGGAATGGACTAATCATAAAGCTCATTAGAATTATAATCTTGCATTCCTGAACCTGAACTTAGACCTGAATCAAAGACAGTTCCAATTCTTAGCAATGTTGTTATGCTCTGTAAGTAGTAACTATAACTTAGTATAAATACTGGATAAAAAAAGTTGTTGCTTTTGGTATCAGTCCTTTTCCTCTTTTTGAAGTAGTTGTTGAGGTTCAGTTTATAAAATCTTCACTTAAAATGTCTGGTTTTGAGCAGACACCTGGGTCAGGCAATCTTTGCTTGACAGGCAAGCTTTCTTTTTTGCTCACTGAAGCAAATGTCCATTGGTATCTACTTGATTATCAAGGAGTCCAATGAACTCACCTATTGGCAAGGAATGATTGCAGGTGCTTGTCTTTAAAGAGTTCCTACCTGAGTCTTGGCATGTCAATTTCATGTCTCCAAATCACTAAGATTTCTCAGTAGAACTCTGTCATTTTGGCAAATAAAGAATAAAAAAAAGAGGAAAAACCAGCCCAGTAAAACTAATCAATTTGTTGAAAAAAATTCGTTACATGAAATCTTTCATACCTGTAGACTCCTATCTCTGTAAAAGAAAGAAAAAAAAAAGTTAACTTCTTATACCTCTTCTTCAATCCCAACTTCTTTATATAATTGCAGCATTAGTTGTAATTGTTTTGTTGTTATCCAAAATGATAGTCTCAAACCACAAATCTGACGGTTATTGTTTTGCTCAAGAAGCTCTACTGGCTTCTACTTAGCTCTAGGATCAAAAATAGACATTTCTCTTTAATATTTGAAATCTTTGCCAGTTTGGATCCAGTCTACCTTTCCAGGATTCTATGTTATATCCTTTTTCACAATGTATTCCATATGCCAGGAAGCCTGACCTGTTTGTTGACCCACATAGGTTGTCCAACATGCCTGGGATGTATTTCTTCTTCCTTCTTGCTTCTTAGAATCCCTAGTTTCCAGCAGAGTTTAGCTTTAGAGTGAAAACCTTTCCTGATAATCCCCTAGCTACTAAAACCTTCATTGCTAAGTTTCTGGATTTACTTTGTATATATTTTGTGTTGTTATCTTCACATACATGTTATTTTCCTGTTAGAATGTAAACTCCTTGAGGGCAGGAACTATTTCAGTTTTCTCACCTTATGTCCACTGCTTTCACACAATGCCTCCTCTATGCTTATGCTGTGGATCAGTTGGGAAGTAGTTAGGATTAGGGGACCTCGGGTTGTAGTGATAGAAACAAATTTAAAATTGCTTCTAGATCTCCAGTAGGAGAAGACTTCTAGCAGTAATAGGATCATAAAATCATTGCTTTAGAGCTTGGAAAGAATCTTAGGAACCATCTAATCCAATCCCTTCATGTTATCAATGAAGTCTAGAGAACTTAAATGATTGCCTAAGATCACACAGGTAGTAGTAATTAGCTAAGGTATTTCTTCCCCAAGTATGTGTATTTTCTCTATTGGGCAAGAGGTACTTGAGGGAAGATGAGTTGACAGAACTTTAAAATTATCAATTCTCAAAAACTCTTTGTCTTTTAGGATCTACCTCTGTGCTCTCATGCTATAGAATCTGTAATTTTGATCTAAAGGGAAAAATAGATTTAGCCTTTAAATTTATTTGTCAATTTGTTAGTCCTGAAGCAACTTTTTATTCATATTCAAATTTTATTTTTGAATTATTTGTTATCTTCCTTAATTCTTGGAAACTTCTTTCTTTATACATAATGAAATAGTCATCAGAAACAGTTTAAACTTTGTAATTTTATAAAACCTTTTTCAAACTAGTGACCTTTGAATTTCAGTGACAGTAGTCCTAGTTACTAGACCACATACAATTAGGAGAAATTGTGTTATTTTCTAAAACCAAGTCAAATGGCTTCTACTATGAGTAAATTACATTTATTTTAAAATATTACATAAAATAGGATTTTCCCTAATTAGATCTGGCCTTTGTTTTGATTTACCTAGGGGATTTTTAAATAGAGACCCTTATGTTTTTGGAAATTTTACTAGTTTGGGTATTGAATGAATTGGCAATGAACTTCATAGGATCATAGATATAAAACTAAAAGGTATCTCAGATGCATCTAATCTTATCCACTGCCTTACACCAAAATGAATGAAAAGTTCAATATATTGAATCAGCATAATAAAGACATATGGACAGCTAGATGGTACTGGGGATAGAGGGCTGGGCCTGGAGTCAGAAAGACTCATCTTGCTAGGTTCAAATTTGGCCTCAAACTAGCTGTGTAACCCCAGGCAAGTTACTTAACTTTGTTTGTCTCCGTTTCCTTATATGTAAAATGAGCTGGAGAAGGAAATGGCAAACCACTCCAGTATCTCTCCCCAATGGGATTACAGATTTGGACATGGCTGAAAAAAATCACCCAACAACAACAACACAAAGACATGCTTAATGACACCTTACTGATTGAGCAACCAAAACTATTTGACCCATAGCCCAGTAGTGCTTGGTAGTATTCTTCAACTTTCAAGGTTTCTCCTATAACATGTTTGAAAGGGCAATTCATGCCTCCAATGTGGTAGAAGACTAATGTCTTCTTAGTGACATCTTCATGCTCATCACACCTCAGCCTGCTCTCCCTCTTGTCATAAAACTCTGGTAAAGTGCTGTTTGGCTGGATTCACTGTTTTGCAGGAAGTTGCTGTGTAGTAAGCCTTGACTGATAGAGACTATTCAACTGAATAATGCTTGCTTATGTGCTATCATTGCCCCTGCTCTGACTCTGGAGACACTGACTGCCATGCTCTTTAACTTGAAAGCTTAGAAGCTTTTTCTTGATACAGCTTTTAGAAAAGAAAGAAACTCTTGATTGGCATCAGCAAAACAAACAAATGAAAACCTTTCAGATCTTCATCTTCCTTCAGTATAGACTGCAGATCCTTTCATCTCCCCAGGAGCAGATTTTCAGCTTAGGTATCAAACTTTTTGAAACAAATACAAGGATCATCCCAGATAGCTAACATCATCAGGTTTGACTTTTTTTTTTTTTTAAAGATCCTATTCTCTGATTACTCAACCAACAAACATTTATTAAAGACCTGTCAGGTGCTAGCAAATATTAGGAGCTGGGGGATACAAAAACCAGAATGAAACAAGGCTTCCCTTCCAAGAGTTCTCTCTCTCTCTCTCTCTCTCTCTCTCTCTCTCTCTCTGGCCCTTCCCTCCCTCTTCTCCCCCCCCCCTCTCCTTCCCTCTTTCTACTTCTCTCTCTCTTCCCCTCTCTTCCCCCCCCACACCCCTACATATACATACATAGCATAAAATAATCCTGATTAGGAACAGCCTTATGCAAAAGAGGCCTCTGAAGTACTCTTTTTCATTTTAATTAATAGACATGTGGAGTGAGTGCATTCCAGTCTTGGGAAACAGCCAACATATGGAAATGGGATGTAGAGTGTAATCTTTGAGCAAAATAAGATAGCTGATTTTACTGGATCATTGTGAGTGGAGGGGAGGAATGTGGAGTAAATCTAGAAAGGTAGAAAGGAGCTTGATTTCAAACCTAATATGCATGATCATCAACATTAATTTTCATGTGAAATTGATTCAGATTTAAAAAGTATAATGACCTGTGGCTGGCTGAAGTCTGATAAGACTGGTGGAGGCTACTGCTTTTTCACCTCTTGAGGCCAGTTTCATCTATGATAATATAATCCATGGCACCATTATTTTGGAGGTAGAATCTTAGTTGTCTAAAGCAAGATTGTTCATAACATTAAAATGATCAAATGAGAAAACATATGTAAAGTGCTTTGAAAACATTAAATTGTCAGCATGACTAGTATTTTAAACTATAAATAGGAATTTTATAAATGATTTTATCAACAAATAAATGCATTTTTGTATATTAAAGTTTCTTTGTATTGTAGAGGTTGTAACAGTCTTAATTTTATTTGAGAAAATGTCAGTTGATGCTTAAATGAGTGGGAATTTGATTTTGTTATTGTTGTAAGATAGGGTTTTGCTGTATAAAGTTTGAAGACTACCACATTAGAATATAAATGAACAAGTGGAGTACAAAATGCTATGAGACCAGGTGAGAAAGATCATTTTCACTTGGGTAAATTAGGGAAAGTTTGATTGAACTAGGTGTTGCTTGAATTAGGCTTGAAGCACAGGTAAGATGTGAGTAAGCAAAACATTGGTGATGAGGAGAGCAGCATTTTAGGCATAGTGAACAACAAAAGAGTTAAGTGCTCAAGAGTAGAAAAGCACAGGGTGTTTTTTAGTGCTTGGCAATTAGTTAGTTTGGGTTATACAGTAGAAGAAATGAAGGGGTGGAAACTGAAATAAAATCTAAGAAAGGTAGATTGGAATCCAATTATGGAGGGCTTTGAATGCCAGCCTAAGACATTGTACTTTTATTTGGTAAATGGATGAATTTCATTTCGGACCTATTGTCATGCCCTGAATTATACTCAATATATCATGTTTAATAAGAAAAGGAATTGCTTAAAATAGCTTGGGAAGTTTTCCATTTTTTTAAAGTCAAAAAAAAGTTTTTTGTTGTTTAAAGAGAAAACTTTAGTGAATTTGGAAAATTCACTTCTGTGCAACACCACTTGCCCTGATAATGCAGGATAAATAGGGTGTTACTATCAATCTTTCAGTTATTCACTTGAAAAATTGTTTGAACTTCTTTATTTCCCCAGTATGGCTTCTTTAATGAATAGGGACAGTGAGGAAAGATAGATTTTTCATATTGTTATTTCCTTAGCAAATTATGTCAATGTATTATGCTTTTGGGATATTTTGTCTTTATTGGGGGCAGGTAGAGATAAAATAATGACAACTTCCACCCCTACTCTCCACAGAGTGCTTTAAGAATCATCACATCCTTAAACACTTGTGTTATGACATTTCAATTATATTGATTATATATTGTTGTTATTCTGTCATTCAGTCATATGTGATTCTTTGTGACTTCATGGACCACAGCATGCCAACACTCATTTGGGGGTTTTCCTGGAAAAAATACTGAAGTGGTTTGCCATTTTCTTCTCCATTGGATTGAGGCAAACAGAAGAAGTTGCCTAGGATCATAGAACTAGTACATGTTTGAGGCAAGCTTTAAATTCAGGTCTTCCTGACCCGTGTTCTAACTACTTAGCCATCTACCTGCCTTCTTTGATTATGAATTAGCTATGCTGAGCAATGGGTCCAAAGGGGAAGACACCAATCGTGATTTCATGGGCCTTACATGCTGTGTAGTACTTATATAATCTACACATTTCCCCTTAGACACATATAATGTAAGATAGCATCTGAAGAATTTCAAAAGAGTTGCACAGTCAGTAGATGCAAGAGTTCAGAGAAGGAAGAAGCCACTAAAGGCTGGAGCAGTTTTGAGAGATTTTATAGAAGAAAGAGTTGACCTAGAAACCATGAAGGACAAATAGGACTCAAATAAGTGTGTGGAGAGAGGAATATTTCATAGACCAGTTTGGCTGGAAAAGAGGACATTGAGGAACATAGCAGATAAGACTGGCAAGATAGGTTGGGATCAGATTAGTAGGAGCAAGTACAAGAACAGTAAATATTAGTAGAGTAAGTGAAGTGTGCAGAAGCATATTGGTTCTTTTGTAGAGGTCTTTGAGCACTCCAGCAGAATGTTTATTCAAAATGGCCATTAAAAAATATGCAACTTCTAGTTATATTTCTTTAGTGAATAAGAGAAAAACTAGTAGGAATGTTCTAAGTTAGTAGTCTATGGAATCTACTACACTGAAAGGAAAATATAAAGTAATTGTAATTAAAGCTGATTTTAAACTCCAAATTTAATCAGTGTTGTCATCAACTATTATATACTGAGCACCCCCCTCCCCAAGCCTCTGGCATTGTACCAAAACCCACAGGAAATAATAAATATTCTGCTGCTGCTTTTTGTAAGCTATGGTTTTAACTATTGTTCTTAGAACCCAGTGGACAATAGTAACCCATAGTACAAGAATGCAGTATTTTAAGGCTCTACAATCTTGCTTGCTAACCCAGAAAGTTAAACCATGGGGATGGGGATGTGTGTGCATTTGACAGCCTATCATTGTGGTCTGAATCCTGTCTCAGATACTTATTAGGTCTATGACTCTGGGCAAGTTATATTATCTCTCAGCCTCAGTTTCCTCATCTGAAAATTGAGATTTTTTTTTTTCAGATCTAACAGAGCTGACATGAGCATAAAATGATCTGCATATAAAATACTTAGCAAAACTCTTAACAAAATTTGGAATAAAGATGACACAATAGACCTGGATTATTTTGAGCAAATTGCTAGATTAACCTCTCTAAGCCTCAGTTTCCTCATTTGTAATGTAAGAGGTAATATAAGGTTCTTTGAACTTCAAATCTTGGATTCTTTGAACAATATTTAGTAAAACACTAAATAAACTAACTTTTGTTATTTTATATTTCATATGCTATCCTGGGATTTTGTTAAACATTGATGTTCTGAATTTGATTTGGATTATTACTGTATTAGTATAAAAGAAGTTTTCATTTTTTTTCCAATTGGAAATTGAGGTATCAGTTGATTCATTTAACATTTACTAACTAGAATATGTCAGATAGTACAATTTTGTAAAATAACAGTCTATGCCTTGATTTACATTACAGGTTAAAAGACAAGATCAATATATGTCTGAGAATTTTTTCTGGACATAGATTTAACTGAAACCTAACTCTTTACCATAATTTCTACAATTATATTCTTAATTCATTTAAAAAGAATTTTTTGTAGAAATGAAGCTTTGTTTTATTTTTATCCAAGGTTCTTTATTTAATCTTCTTGATATAGCATACACCCATGGCTAGTCAGTCGTTATCATTTCGATTCCATTTAAGGTCGCTCTCCTGTTTTGCTTTGCTTTTTTCCTTTTAAATTCTAGATCCGACTGCCAGAGATCTTTTTAGCTTTCCTTTCAAAATTAACTTAACAAATTAATTTTTCTCTTCCTTCCCCCCCTACTCCCAATTCATTCCCTCAGTTAATGATTTAAGCTGGTTATTAACTAACGATGTCAGGGTACAACTATTATGACTATAGTTTAGTGAACTCTCCTCCTTTCCTGCCAACGTACCGGGGCCGGCAAGGCGCTGGCCAGAGACTCCAGTCCCCACAGTTCCTCGGGTGCGCATGCCCTCTAGTCTTCCAGTTGTCAAAGGGCTTTTGCCGGAGCAGTCAGATAATCAACCTGAAAGAAGAAAAATAAATATTGTACATTTTAAATTTTATCGAACCTTAAAAGCTGGACACTCAAAGGTAACTGCTAAATGAGAATTGGGGATTGAGCCTATGGTTTACTGCATGCAAAAGAAGACAATATTGTTAGGGTGGTGGGGGATGGTGTAATATATTTTCAGGACTTTGCTGTAGAAATGAGCCCCAAATACTCACACCAATAGTAATTGCGAATCATCAGGTTTATATTGTAAATGTTATCTTTATCCAGTGTCAGCCTCTTGTCCTGACTAGTAACTTTTATTAAAGCAAGTTTTGACCTTGACAATAATGCTAAATTTATGCTAACAGTGAAATGTATATCTTTAAGCAATAGTGAGAAAAGAAATACGTAATGTTGGCACCCCTCCACCTCGTAATCCTCAATAACAATTGATTTTTATTTTTTACTTTGGGTGGGGTATCATATAGTCCCTCTTCCCCTCTTCTTCTTACAATATTTTATTTAAACTCATTATTTTAAAAAAAAACCACAATGGTTATTTTAAAAGGATAAGAAGCAAAGTGATGATAAAATTACAATGAAATGAGTTCACAGTTTCATCCATGACGTTGTAGTTATCATAACAAAAATTCTAGCTTACTTTGGAAGCTACTGGGATTCTTGAATCTTCAGGTGTACTGCAGCATTGCCCAAATAAGTGTGAAGAATCTTTTTCCATGAACATCCACCTAGGCAGCAGCAGGACTTTGTGATTTACACATCTAAATCTTTTGTATTCCTTCTTGGAAACTTTCCCATTTTCTGATACTTCAAGTAGTTGTTTTTAGACCAGGATGGAAATTAGTTGTGTGTTTAATTGATAGTTAGAAGCTAATTTGTCAGGGGGGAGGGTGCTGGGAGATAAAGGAGGGGAAGTGTCATGTTTTTCCTTCTTGTTTTGTGTGTATGAAACTTACCTAAAAAAAGAAACCTAGATTAGCCCTTTAAAGAGTATTCTTAAAATAGAATAGTGCATCACTTTTAACCTTTCTATCTCATCTGTTAAGATAATAGTTTCTCAGTTTTTCATCTTTTCTCCTGTTACATCATTGATATTGTCTCAAAGTAGATATTCAGTATATTTAAATACCAAGAGAAAGCAACTTCTCAATCACTGACAGAATTATAACAAAGCAGCTCAAAAGTATATAGTGCTATGAGATAGATAGAATAAAATAATTAAAATAGCTATACTAAATATGGCAATAACTTCATATTATACTGAATCATCTAAACTAATTATATGTTTGGCCTTTTACACTTGCAAATTTCTCAAATATTTGATAGGGCTTTGGCATAATGTAAAATTCACAGGCATAAATTTAAAAATACTATGCATATTAACAATATAGTCTAACAGAAGTTGGGGAAGAGTATATCTAAAATCCACAGGTTTAGAATGATGGCATTCTTTATCCTTAAGCATTCAGAAATATTTTGAAGGTAAATATGTATTTCTTTTGTGTGAAATGAAAAATATCACGTCATAGCAATGGGGCCAAAGGGAAACTCTTTTGGCATCATCAGAATGTATGGGCATAAAGGATTTTTCTGTTAATTCATTTTGGGTTGAATTGTTGCTGGGACCACTAGTATCCCAGTCTTTCTACTGGCAAAACCAGTTGTATGATAATTTATTCTAAAGTTTGACAGTGTCAATTTAAGAACTCAAAACTTGCCCTGATAGTCTGGTTATATCTCATAGGAATTAAAATTGAGTTCGCAGATCTCACAGCTTTACTCTAATTTTTGACCTCATCTGCAAAAAGATTCAAAAATAGATACCAAAAACTGAAATAACCTATTCTAAAAAGAATGCTTTGGGTTGTAATGAGTAGTATTGAAAAAAATTCAGGAATATATACGTATATGGGATACATGCACATATATTCCTCAAAGTAATGGACAAACAGAATTTCATATTAGCAAATGTTACTTTCCCACCTTCCATCCTCTTTAAAAATGACTGCTTTTAAGGTTCCTAACAAAATGGAGTAGGCTGCAATACTCAAGACCAGAGAATGATTGTGCAGCTGAGGCTTCCTTTTACTAAAGGCAAAGATTTTTCCCCCCTCGTGATTCTTTGCAGTTTAATGAAACAATTACAAAAGCAAGAAGGTAGTTTGCTAATCAAGCACAAGACTCCTGTTCCTTTAAAGTGTTCTAGGCGGGGAGGGGGGGGGGGAAGGAGTGTAGTGACTGGTGTCTTTTTAACCTTGCTGAAGGACGCAGCAGTATTTATTGACGTATGCAAATAACTGGGGGAGGGTGGTGCTTGGAAAAAACAGGAACCAGAATCAGTTTCTCATTGCAGGGTGAGCGCTCTGAGTTCCGGTGAAGGGAAAAGAGACGTGGCGAAATTGCTGTGTATCTCTGTCCTATAAGTACATCTCTCCCTAACACTGAAAGGAGCCAAGACACCAGAAAGGGTGAAGCTGCTAAAACCATATTTTTAGAGCTGTAGCGTGACCCCCCCGCCTTGCCAGACTGGGGCTTCTAAATGGGAGATTACGGATTTGCATTGCAATTGGCTAGTGGCAGTAGCACTGGATTTTCACAAGTGAAATACCCCACCGCTTCTGCGAGTGGCATTGATGATCACATTAATAATAACACGCCTCTCTTTTTTCCCGTTTCAGCTGCGCAAACCATGCAGGATGATTTACTGATGGACAAAAGCAAAACCCAGCCCCAGCAGCAGCAGCGGCAGCAGCAGCAGCAAGAGCCAAACGCAGCGGAAGCCTCTTCCACGCCCCTCTCCTCAGAGACCCCCAAGCCGGAGGATAGCAGCCCAGTGACGAGTCTAAGCCCAACAGCGGGGGCGGCGGCGGCTGCTTCTTCGACGGCTTCTAACAGCAAGGAGAAGATGCAGATGGAATCTCCGCTTCTCCCCGGCTTGAGCTTTCATCAGCCCCCGCAGCCGGAGCCTGCCGCGGGGCCGGGCACATCCTTGTCCCCTTCCTTTGGGAGCACCTGGTCGACTGGCACCACGAACGCCGTAGAGGACAGTTTTTTCCAAGGGATCACCCCTGTCAATGGGACCATGCTTTTCCAGAATTTCCCTCACCACGTCAACCCGGTCTTCGGAGGCACTTTCTCTCCGCAGATCGGCCTAGCGCAGGCTCAGCACCACCAACAGCAGCAGCCTCCGCCACCGCCTCCACCGCCTGCCCCGCAGCCGCAGCCGCCACCGCCGCCTCAACAGCAGCAGCAGCCGCCACAGCCCCAGCCGCCGCCGTCCGCACAACAGCAGGCACAGCAGCAGCAGCAGCAGCAGCAGCAACAGCAGCAGCAGCAACAGCAGCAGCGCAGGTCGCCGGTGAGTCCGAACCAGGCGTCCTACACCCAAAGGAACGCCGCGGCGTATAGCCATCAGCCCATCATGACCAGCAAGCCGTCCTCTGCCTCTGCCTCCTCATCCTCCTCCAGCTGGAACAATCACCAGAACGCCGCTTGGAGCACCCCTTCCAATCCCTGGGGCGGGCTGCAAGCTGGCAGGGACCCTCGCCGAGCGGTTGGCGTAGGGGTCGGGGTCGGAGTCGGGGTCGGCGTGCCGTCACCACTTAATCCCATCTCCCCTCTCAAAAAACCCTTCTCCAGTAATGTGATTGCGCCTCCGAAGTTCCCCCGGGCGGCCCCTCTCACCTCCAAATCCTGGATGGAGGATAACGCTTTTCGGACCGATAATGGTAACAATCTGTTGCCATTTCAGGTAATAACTCCACATGCACCTGCGCATACCTTCCTCCTCCTCTCCCCCTCCCCATTTCTTTTTCTTTTTTTTCTTGAGCGCTAATGTTTCCTTGCCGGGCTTTATGTTCTGCGTGTGTGTCCCAATTTACTGACTACATGTCACAGTCCCCTTTCCTTGCCCGTGGCCCTCGTTTACACTGTCTTGTCCTCATGTGAAAACCATTCCGGTAGTTTAGGAATTATATAAAAGCATCGTACATTTCAGTGTGAGGACACAGATGTGATTCTTCAACGCTACTGTATTCTCCCTCTTAAACCCTAGTTCGTTGTGGATGTTATTTGATGTCTTTGAGGGAAGTGAAGCTTGCTGAAAAAGTGAATCGCAAGGTTGCCAGACTGTCTCGAGATTAAGCGGTGTGGAATTACTGTCATTTTAACTAGGGACACATTTCATTTGTGCAATCTGGGATGCCAGTGCAGGCTCAAAGCTGTCCATTTCCAGTCCTTCCTCCTTTCACTATCGAGGAGGCCCTCAACCATTATTGGGAGATGTCCTTTTAAGATAGTTGGCATATGCTCAATTAATCTAATGTGAACACATGTGTTTGTGTCTAGGTAAGGTTCTGAAATCATTAATAGCAATCAGCTTATCTCTCCTGCAGAGAAAATTAGGAGTGTAAGATTCTAAATAAACACAGGAGCAGTGTGGGGGAAGATGAAGTGGAAATTCTAGGGAGGCAACCACCCTCTTATATAAAAGAATGACTTAGATGTCATTTAGTATATTTGTAGAGAAAAGAGACAATAGGACACGACCTTCAGAGCCATATTGCAATGGAGTCTATTTCTTAGCTAGCACTGAAATATTTAAAGCTGCAGTGTCCTTCACCAGTTTTGTTATTTAAGAAGACAATGCAGATCAATTACAACATTTGTAACTGAAGAAAACAAAAGCTCTGCAACTTTAATGAAAAATGAGTCTTATGCTTTGGTGTTAAATACCAATGAAGAAACCAGGGACCTGCCTGGACTGAAAGGTTTAATGATACTATTAGTATTTTTAGGTTTGCCCTTTAATAATTTTAGGAGCCACAGGAGTGGCACAATTGATCCTTATAGGTGAATATTTACTGTATTTTTTGATTTTCAGGCAAACATTTGTACTCTTAAGTAGAAATAAATGTTAACTTCTAAAGTGAATTACAAAGAGGAGATGAGAATGAAAATAAGGGAATGTCTTTGTGGAAAGGGTTCAAATTCGATGTTCAAGTAGATGAAACAGAAACTCCTGTGAGCAATGTTGGAAGATGGCTGAACCAACCAGCTGATAAGGGGTGTTTAAAGGGTTTGATTCACCTAGTTTCTATTTTACTGCTTCGTTATTTTGAAAGAGTACTTGGCTCCTTTGTTTTTTGAATGACTTCCATGTAGGAGACCCTGAGATTATATGAGTTGTATATCTATATGTGGATTTGGGATGACAAGAAGAGGGAGATAATTTTAAGGCATTCTTTTTCTTTTGAAGCTCATGAAAATTGCAAGCTAAGTGTTGGCCTGGTAAACATTGAAAAAAGGGAAAGAATATATACTTTCTGGATTTTTTTTTTTAATGAGGCTTTAGGGCCCACCATGCAGGAAGAAAACTTCTATGTTTCAATCAGGACCTTTTTTTTTTCCTCTTCTCTTCCCCCTCCCCTGACTTAAGTCTTGTTTGGAGCTCACGAATTTGCCAGTTATGGTGGATTTCCATTTTTCATTAACATGTATAATGAAAATGACACATAACTATATGCTCTTGTTACTATGCTTGAATATATAGTCTCAAAATTAAAGTTTGCAATTTGTTCATGATTTGTTTTTTTTAAATAAAGCATCTTGGATCTGCATTGAAATTTACCTTAATTATTGATCCTCTCCTTTCCTCACTATCTTTGGAAAAATTTGGGATGGGTTGAAGTTGGTAATATTTAAGTATGCTTGAATATGAATATAGCTATCTCTTATAATTTGTCATTAGTTGGGAAAACTGGAATAGCTCATTCAATGAAATCTACTTGCCCTTTCCACTCCTGCAAATGCATAAACCTAATTTTAGCCAGTATTGTTGGCATTACCATCCACCTCTTGGAAAACAATTTCTCAGAAATCCTAATAAATGACAAAATGGACTGATTTTCATCTCCTATTCTTTCATTGCTTTTAAATAGTAGAATAACTAAAAGAAGTGTGTATGTGAGATAGAAAAAGAGAATTTCTGAATAACCAAGAATTGTTTGTAATTTGAATAGCTAAATAATACTTTTTTTCTTGGTCTTAATGAAAAGCTTTGTTAATTAAGATCATGTTATCTCCTAACTAAAAAGCAGTTTCGCTAAGATCAAAGGATTATTAATTGATTCACTTTGGGCTTGATATAAATTAACCAAAATTATCAATTTGCTGCCTAGTTTTTTAAAAAGAGGAAAGATGAAACTTTTAAAAGTGTTAACATCACGAAATAGACATATTTTCATATAATTGGTTGAAATACATGTATTTTTTTTGAAACAAAGGAAAATATTTAAAATGGTCCCAATGGTGGTTTTTTATTACTAGAAAATTATAGATCACTAATATTTTTCTATTAGATCTCAATATTTTGAAAAAAATGATATTATTTCATTGGTGTTGAGACTTGAAAATCTGTTGGCATCAACTATTTAAACTATAATATGAAGAATCCATTTACAGATTAAGAAAATGAAGCTATGAAAGGGCTTGTCAAGGTGTCAGCATTGGATGATGTAATTAAAAAAACATTCTCTGTCAGTGATTTAAAGAATTTTTTTGTTTTCATTTTTATTAGCATATTATACACTGGGACCATACTGCATTATTATTGCTTGTCTACTCTGAGACTTCACCCCAAGATACATAATGATAGCAATATTTAAGGGCTTCTTCAAAATTCTGTGTAAGGTTCTATACCCTCTAGCTACCAAGGGCATAATGATGACTGGTACATGAGTAAAATGAGGGAACTAATTCTAAAGGAATTATACCAATTGATGACATGCTTCGAATAAAGTAAAGATGTCACTGTATTCACAGTAACACCTTGTTTATTGTTAATGCTTGGGCAATAGAATGCTCTGGTTAGCTAAAGGTTTTGGTTATTTGACAGTTGTTGTGTACTCCCAACATAGGTTGCTAATTGGAAGAGTTAACTAATACAAAACTTATGTTTAGCATAATCTAATCTTTCTTAGAAGGAGTTTTAGAATTTTTCATTGCTTAAGAGTAATTTAAGAATACTAAGTATCAGAAATAGGAATATTTTATAGAAAGCTTAATCTAGGCTGTTACTCACTTAACTTTCCTAAAAGTTCCATGTTGACTTTGTTTTTCTCTTAAAAGAGAACCAGTTCTCCAGCATGCCATTTTCTTGCCTTTATATTTTTATACCTGGTGAATGCTTTCATCCTTCAAAACTTAAATCAGATATACTCTACTCCATGAAGCCTTTCTTGATTTCTTATACTCCAGTCAATAATAGCATTACTCTTTCAACACATTGTTTTGTGGTGCTAACCTCTAATATAGTAATCATGGTGTGATATATCTTATTAATAGATTGTAAGCTCCAGGTGGACAGGAGCCTGCCTTAACAAATTGTGTTCTTACCATATTAATAAGGTCTTAACATATGTTAGTTGAATTGAATTTTTTTCCAAGCTTTCTTATTTGTATTCTGAGAACAGATTAGCTGAGTCATACCTTCAGATTAATAAGCAAAGCTCTTGATTCTTGGATACCTTAGGAAATAGAAGACATATAAATATATATCAAATAAATGTTAGTATTTCTTTTTTAAGTCTTTTATCTGACTTAAATTTTTTAGTTGCTTGTTCCTATACAATGTATGTAGCATTGGTTATTCACGTAGCACCAGCATATTAGAGTGGATACAGAGGCTTGCTTCAGAACTATGGAGTCCTAGATGGAAGTTGTACCTTTGAACCACTCTGGCCTTGTGACCTTAAAGCCACTGAATTTCTCAGACAATTCTCTAAGACTAAAATTCTGAAGAGAAGGTGCTACCATGCATTAGTGGGGTCTTTATATTAGGACTTCAGTGTGTCAATGAAATCATAACTCCAGTGTCTATGCTAGTCACACATAGATGTTGTATGGAGATACTTCTTTAAAGAATAATTCTTATAATCCTTAAATCAATTTTTGGTACCCTCCAGAAAACTTTAGCCTTTTCTAATTGTTCAACTTAGTTTTATATTTCTGCATTTAGTCATATGTAAATAAATTCAAATATCTTATTTGAACCTTATTTGAATTTATGGTTCTACAAATGCATATGATTATAATTTGCAATGTAGCAGAATTCTTTTATTAATTCAAAGTTGTTTTTTTTTGTTTGTTTTTGTCTTGAAGTGAAAGTCATTGGAAATTTTTTTTTAAGGTGAGAAAATGGCTCATTTTTAAAAATCGATGGTTGTATATAGTCATGTTACTGCCGATAATTCAGAAAGTAATGTAATTGACCTAGAATAGTGTTTTTTATTGGAATGAGGATAACTTGATCTATATTGAAAATAGGAGACTTGACTTTCTCTGGTAATATCATCCACTTTCTTAGCTCTGATAAAATAAGGAGCTTCAGATCTGTTATGCTGTCATGGAGAGTGTTAGACAAGGAGATGTGGAAGATGATGTGCTAGGAATGGGTCCACACAGTCTTGGTTGTATTTAGTTAGAATGGTATTGACTAGAGAAATGTAAAAGCATTTCTTATATTATTATATTACTGAAAAATATCAAAAGTATGAGGGTTTAAATAATATTTGCCAAAGAGCATGCTAAAAATAAGTAACATTTGTGTTAGAGGGTTGTTCTTTTGTTTGGGGCTACATTTATGTTGCATTTTCATTGTAACTAATTATTCCTTAAGAACTAGATGGAATTGCTTGGAGGCAGCAGGAGGTTGTGACTGGCTCATGGTAGATAGTGTGTATCAAAGGTGGAATTTGAACCCTGGTCTTCCTGACTCAGCATCAACTTTTCTATTTACTGTGTCACATTGCAGGTAGAATACTTGCTGAGTTTCTACTTCATTCACCTAATTAGGAAACAGACTAGGAACTTCTAGGAAGGCTGATTCCAAACCATCATAAGAAATGTTGCTAATATTTAGAGTTGAAATCAACTTTCCCAGAATATCTGCAGTTTCCCATAACTAGGCTTATGTGTAGAATTACAAAATTTAACCTTTTAGATAAAATAACTAATTGGATTTTTTTTTCTCATCAGAAAGGGATGTGAACAATTTATTATCTTTTTTTATGTACATATTTCCAAACTTATTGTTGTGCAAGAAAAATCGTATCTACACGAAAGACATATCAGATAAAGGAAACACAGTGTAAGCAAACATCAGTCAAGAGTATGAGAATGTTATGTTGTGGTCCACATTTCACATCCCTCTCTCTGGGTGTATATGGCTTTCTTCAGTGAACAATTGGAAGTGGTTTGAAACATTTCATTGTTGAAGAGAGCCATGTCCATCAGAATTGATCATCATATAGTCTTGTTGTTGCCGAGTATAATGATCTCCTGGTTCTGCTCATTTCACTCAGCATCAGTTCATGCAAATCTCTCCAGGCCTCTCTGAAATTGTCCTGCTAGTCATTTCTTACAGAACAATAATATTCATATACCATAATTTATTCAGCCATTCTCCAATTGAAGGGCATCTATTCAGTTTCCAGTTTCTAGCCACTACAAAAAGGGCTGCCACAAACATTCTTGCACATGTGGGGCCCTTTCCTTCCTTTATGATTTCTTTGGGATATAAGCCCAATAGAAATGCTGCTGGGTCAAAGGGTATGCACAGTTTGATAACTTTTTGAGCATAATTCCAAATTCCTCTCCAGAATGGCTGTGTCCGTTCACAGCTCCACCAACAATGCATTAGTGTCCCAGCCTTCCCACATCCCCTCCAACATTCATCATTAATTTTTCCTGTCATTTTAGCCAATCTTGCAGGTGTGTAGTGGTACATCAGGGTTGTCTTGATTTGCATTTCTCTGATCAATAGTGATTTGGAGCACCTTTTCATATGACTATAAATAGTTTTAATTTCATCCTCTGAAAATTGTCTGTTCATATCCTTTGACCATTTATCAATTGGAGAATGGCTTGAATTTTTATAAATATGAGACAATTCTCTATATATTTTAGAGATGAGACCTTTATCAGAACCCTTAAATGTAAAGATGATTTCCCAATTTATTGCTTCCCTCCTAATCTTGACTGCATTGGTTTTGTTTGTACAAAACTTTTTTAACTTAATATAGTCAAAGTTATCTATCTGGTTTTCAATTAAGAGTTCCAGTTCTTCTTTGGACATAAATTTATTCCATCTCCATAGGTCTGAGAGATAAACTATATTACATTCCTCTAATTTACTTATAGTATCACTCTTTATATCCAGATCATGAACCCGTTTAGATCTTATCTTGGTATGTGGTGTTAGAAGTAGGTCAAGCCCTAATTTCTTCCACACTAGTTTCCAATTTTCCCAGCAGTTTTTGTCAAATAGTGAGTACTCATCCCAGAAGCTGGGGTCTTTGGGTTTATCAAAGACTAAATTGCTATAGTTTGTCTTGTGATCCTATCCTATTCCACTGATCGACTACTCTATTTCTTAGCCAGTACCAAATGGTTTTGATGACCGCTTCTTTGTAATATAGTTTTAGATCTGGTACACCAAGTCCACCATCATCAGCCTTTTTTTTTTTCATTAATTCTCTTGAAATTCTTGACCTTTTGTTCTTCCAAATGAATTTTGCTACTATTTTTTTCTAGATCTGTAAGATAATTTCTTGGGAGTTTGATTGGTATGGCACTAAATACAATTTATTATCTTAATGCACTAGTCTGAGAAGCTGTTAGACTGTCATCCATTCACTTGTTGACTGCTTTTGGTGGGAAGAGAGTGGTAGTCTAAAGGCTTATTTTCTGGCATGTGAACTAATGTGAAAAATGTTTTGACACCCTGGACGTTTTCATATTTGTTCATTTGCAACAATAGTATTTGATGTGTAACAGAGAGAACTTGGATCGCAAGATCAGAATTTATCGAATTCTTTTGTTTGGTTTTTAGCAATAGTCACAACTAAGAACTGAGAGCTTAGGGGCAACATCACATAATATATAAAATGCTAGAGCTGCAGTGAAGAAAACCTCAGTTCACAGACCTGCACTTGATGTTTACTTGGTATAGTGAACATATTTCAGTCATTTACTTCAGCTTTCTCATTTGTAAAAATGGAAATGAAATCTGAGCAAAGACATACCTGAGAGATATTGCATATTTTGTTCCAGCAATCACAATAAAGTAAATAGCTCAATAAAATTAGTTACAAGAGTTTTTTGGTTTTCCAGTGCATACAAAAGTTATGTTTACACTGTGCTGTAGTCTTATTAAGTCTGCAATAGTATTATGTCTTTTAAAAGTGTACATACCTTAATTAAAAATATTATTGTCAAAACACGCTAACCATCATCTGAGCCTTTAAGTCATGATTTTTTTTCTTTTTCTGGAAGAGGATCCTGCTTTATGTTGATAGCTGCTATCTGAAGGCTGGGGTAACTGCCAATTTCTTAAAATAAGGCAACAGTGAAGTTCATCCCCCCAATCAATCCTTCCTTTCATTTGAATACTTAGAGGCCATTGTAGGGCTACTAATTGGGCTAATTTCATTTTTTCCCTCAGAGAATAGGAATACCTGAAAGAAGGGGGGATCTTTGGGTGGAACAGAATTCATACAACATTTACTTATTACTTACGTGACCACAGTTTGTCACAGAGTAATTACAATATCAAAGATCACTGATCACAGATCATCAGAACAGCTATAATAGTAATGAAAAAGTTTTAAATAATGTGAGAATTACCAAGCAGGGACACGATGTGAGCATAAGCTGTTGAAAAACCAGTAAATTATCTCCTTGAAAGGTGGTCACAAATCTTCAATTTACAAAAACTACAATAACAGTGAAGTGCAATAATGCGAGGTATGCTTATGGCTGCCTCATAGGGTTGTTGTAAGGTTCAAATGAGATAGTGTATACAGAGCATTTTGTAAATCTTAAAGCCATGTATGTGTCAATTGATAATTACTGGGGGGAATAAAGTAGCAAAAGTTATCTCCATAGATGCATAGAAGCAAACAGTCTTGTTTGAAATTTTGAAATTAGTTCCAGCTCCCATGTGGCTATTCTGATCCATGTCAGGTTGAAATAGGAATGGCGCTATAGTATGACTTTTTAGTTTTAGTCTAACAGTCTTGTATGCAAAGTAAAAGTGAACTGCAGAAAGAGAGTTTGAATTTTTTGCTTGCTGCTTTGTTTTTTTAATGAAATGTGATGAAAAATTTTCCCCTTATAATGGCTGCTGATCATTTTGTTTAGGATTCACTCAAGGCTTTCAAGCATAACCATTTTTTCTCTTGTTAAAAATGTTCACTTTTGTGACTAGTACTTTATCATTATTTTTGTTTAGTTAATATCAATCTAGGAATTTGGAATACAGGATTTTATTATGTTGAAGATTTTCTATTTAAGTGAGTGAAATCTTGCTCCAATTTTACACTCTCAAAGCCCAGGTAGTAGTAAGAAAAAGCATTTGAATGAGGGGTGATCATATGTCTTTCTCAAAGACATTGCAGTTCTTCAATAATGGATGGACATGGGGATGATCACCTTGTTTCAAAAGCTAACTTATAAATACTTGCTTATTGTCATGGAGGAATTAGTAGTACAATAGGACCCTTTTCTGAAGGCTTTTGGACAGAATTTAGGTATAGTACTGTTAATTTTTTGGAGCAAACTTCTCAAGCTTTTTGACTAGTAATAGAGCTTTGGACCCTCAGGTGCAAACCCAGAGGCCTCCTAGATTTATACCCTCAGGTGGCCTACTAACCATTTTGGTTTTTGGCAGTGACAGTTCATGGGCATTATTATTTAGGGTTGTCCAGCACTAGAGTCATAGCAGCTACCTCAGAGTTTTCCCAGGGATAAGTAAGTGAGCATGAGGCTCCTTGTGGTATGGGACATTTAATAGGAATGCCTCATGATCAGGGAATTTCTGATCTGGTCCATTGTAGGAGTTCAAATGTTGCTTTTCAGTTTTTTTCCCTTGCTGTAAGTTGTCTATAGGTTGCTATGTTTTAATGTTGTTTTCTTCCTAAAGTGACAAGTTTACATTGTATTTAATAGCTAGTAAGTACATAAACTCATATTTATGATCCTATTGTTATGTGACATGAGATAGAAAAGAAATATTAAATCAGAGTAAATATATAAAGAAGCAGTTGGGTGGCACAATAGATTGCTGGGCCAGAAATCAGGAAGACTCATCTTTCCTGAGTTCAAATTGGGCTTCACATACTTATTAACTGTGTGACCCTCGTCAAATAACTTAATCCTGTTTGCCTGTGTTTTTCTGATTTGCTAATTTCTTCTCCAACTCATTTTTACAAATTACCCCAATTAGTAAATCACTCCAATATCTGCTAAGAAAAGCCCAAACGGGGTCACAAAGAGTCAGTTACAGCTAAAACAACTGAACAACAAACTGTGATTCAGTTTTTCTACCCCATTTGCTTCTATTAGAATTCTTATGCCACATATTATGATATAAATTCTTGTTGGCAAACCATTGGAAGAAACATAGTTTGTTTTACTTGACTTGAAAAGGCAAGCTAGGATGTTTTATTGAAGTACAGGAGAGGCTGGAAGGCCGATTCCAGACCATCATAAGAAACGTTGCTAATGCTTAGAGCTGGAATCAACTCTCCTAGAATGTTATCAGTTCCCTATAACCAGGCTAAGTGAATGCTTATTTGGGAGGTGGTTGTAGAAGAGATTCATGCTTCAAGTTTAAGTTGAACTAGATGACTTCTGAGGTCTTTTCTCAGCCTCAAAGGTTTTGCATGTGTAATGTACCTTAGTGAGAGAGACTTTGTTCTGATCTAGGCCAAGCTAACCCTGTTTTGTAGCTATATAAAGATCTTTATTCCTCAGATTGTCAATGTGACACCTTCCAGAGCAGAGTTAGAGTTTAGGTGAAAGAACATTTTGTTACTTAGATTATTTTCTTAAAAAAAAAAAAAAAACAATGCACTTTTCTTTTTAAAGGCATGGTTGGGGACACAGAAACCAATGACAACACACATCTGCTTTATTAGAGATTTCAACATTTTTATTGATGTTTTCTGTTTTTTTTTTTAATATCATCATCTCCCAATAAACTCCCCCACTGGAAACCCAAAGCTTGTAACAAACAATTTAGGCTATGATGATCTATTTTTATAATTCTTCTAGGTCACAAAGTGTTTCATCTACGTTATTTCATATGATTCACACGATTGTGTGAGAGGTGAATACTTAGTGTCATCCTTGTTTTGCAGATTGGAAACTGAGTCTCTGGAAGGTTGAGCTTTAATCAAGATCACACAGTGAATAAGTAACAAAGATGTTATTGTTCCCATTTTTTCGTCTTGAGTCACTTCATTTGGTTGTTCTGCAAAATGAGTCTGACTTCATGTATAGCTACCATTTTGTTGTATCCTTATATAGCATGATACATTTGGTATCTTAGAGGAAGTATTTTAGGTTGTATTATTTCTTTGGTTTCTTTGTGAGTTTCAGTTTTGCTATAATGAGTTTTGAACATCACATATAACACAAACATCTAACACTAAATTCTTTCTGTAAATTAATTTCTCCTTCTTTACTTCTGAGTTAACAGTTAACCCATTCCTTTGAGTTTAATTTATCCCATTCAAGCAATTTGTCTTTTTCTCTTGATTTGTGAAAACAAAATTGTTAATATAGTCAACTGGTCAAACTGATGGATGAGTAAAAGTACTCTCTAGAAATGATTGAGAGGAATGTCTGGTGCCAAGAAAGTTGATGAGCTGGTTATATAAGTTCATTTTAAAGGTTAGCCTGAATGTAGGTTTGAAAAGTGAAGTGAGATAGGGGAAAAATCTTGTAAAAAAAGAAATGAGAGAAACTTTGTTGACTGCTTTGAGTGTGAAGAATTGAATTATTTTATGGGAAAATCAGGAGAAATTGCAGTAGCCAGGAAGCCTCATTTAGCCTGCTCAAGCTCTAGGCCTGTTGCCCTGTCTCCTAGTTTTCACTGTAAGAGAAAGTAGAGAGTATTGAAAACATGCAAAGTATGCCCACGACCAGGTTATAGGGAATTTATAGTCTCAAAAGAATATCAACCACAAGGGGCTTAAAGATCAATTAGTTCAAACTTACTATAGAAACTGACCCAAAGAGAAGTGACTTGTCCAAAACACATAAGTAGTAATTGATGAGCTAGGACTAGAACCCAGCTCTCCTGACTTCCCAGCCAGTGTTCTTGAAGCTATACCACACTACTTCCTTTCTTCTCCCTTTTCTGACCAGGTAGTCCAACAACGCTGGATGTGCAGAGAATTAAGGACAGTGAAGAGTTGAAGGTAATCCTGAGATGGACTGTGGGATAGGTGGACAGTGGTACTTCTCTCAGAAATGGAAAAGTTGGCTCATCTATCACTCCATTTCTGTTTTGTGTATATTTTTGGTTTTTTAGTTTTAGTGTTGGTAGATGCTTATTGAAGCTTTGTCAATATCATTGTTTTTGGATAGTTCTGTAGAATGATGGGATACACCTATTTAAAACTTAATTAAGGTAAGCTTAGATAATTTTTTCACAAAAATTATGCAGCAATTGGACAATAAACAATAAGTTTTGTGGTAATGAACTTTCCTGATTTTCCCCATCCACTTAGTCCATGCTTAGCCATAGAGGGCTCTTACCTCTATTCATTGCCTCCCAGCAATGATAACTCAGAACAGATAGTCTTTGACTTAAAATCCTTTGCTTAAAATCCCTTGCTTACAAATAGCCCTCAGCTAGGGACCATAGAAATTTTTTCATCCTTTTTAGAGACCCTTGTTTGGAATTATTCCCCTGTCCCCCTTCCATCAGTTCTTTCTTCTTCCGTCCTCTCCAAAATCCTCCATCCTTCTAAAATCTAGCACTATCATCATTCCTGCCTCAGTTTTTATGAAATAATGCTCTAGATGGACCTGGGTTTGGTTTTCCTTTCAGATGCAGATTAATTTGAAGTTGAACATGAGGTAGAAACATGAGTTGATGATGAGATTAATATTTATATACTATGTTTCTTCTTCCTATTAATTGAAGTATGATTTTGTTTCAGATTTATTTGAAAAAAAAAAGAAAGAAAAGGCTAAGCCTGAGAACTGTAGGAAGGAGACATGATTTTTCAATACAAAACACTTAGAAAAAGGCCTCAAAATGCTGTCTCTATGATGGCTTCCTATTCTCTGGAAGAAGCAAGGAAAGGAGAAAAATCCCAGGCATATGCAAAAGTAGTGATGATAGAAAGGGAGTAGATAGGTAGATGGCTAGGCTTTGGGAAACAAAAGGAGGTGATAAGGAAATTTATTTTCCTTGGAGTTTAAAGTATCAGGATGTTCTGCTGCTCTGTTGCAACATTTGCTTGTATCTTCACTAGTCACTGCTTTCCCACAGTTAATTAGATTAATTCCCAGGTTTAAATCATCCTTTGGATTACTTCACTCTCACCCAATTCATCATCAATACTCCTCCTTGCAACTGGTTATTGCCCAGGTTTCTTTTCTTCTCAGTTATGGCAGCTTGATGAAGCTCCTACTCAGACACAAGATTTGAGACTAGTGCCTTAGAGCTGGTGGGAGTCTTCAATCCTATGGCAGTAGTGCTAGTAATATAGTCCTAGCATCTCAAGTTGAAACTCTGAAGGCATTTTCTTAACAAAACCTTGTTACACATGTTAATGATACAGTTATAAATATTCTCTCATTTGAAACTCATAGCAACATAGAGTAAATATTGCTGGTGGTTTTGTCCACCTTTTACCAGGGAAGAACCTAAGTATCACCAGTTCAATGATTTGCTAACCTTTGGCCCCCAAACCAGTACGTGTTGGAGTTGGAATTGCAACCTGGGCCTTTCAACAGACTGCCAGTCAATTGTTCCTGTCTCTTCCGAAAGGCTCCCTCTTCTCACAGTGGCTAAGTGATCAGACTCAACCACAAAAGCCCATCACATCCATAATGGACTCACAATGTAACACACCAATAGTTTTACATTGTATTTAAAGTCTTTTGGTTTTTTTTTTTCCTCTCTTCATGCCAGAATGACGGAGCAAGGATAGTTTTCAGAGAATTCAAGAAGCATCAGAATTTGTGAAATACCTATTGTACCCAGCAATAGTGAAAGAAGGAGCTGGTGCTGTCACTGAGGGGAAGGAAAGTCTGGAAGATACCAGTGACAGGAAAGTGGGTTGATGACTCAACATTGAAGTGGGTGAGGGTGAAGCAACCCAAAGGAGGAGTAGCTTAGGATAAAATGGGTAAAGCTGTGCATGGTAAAGATGCAAGCAACTAATGTGACATCTTCTATCCACCCATGCCTTTGTGGGGATTCTTGGTGCGTAGGAGGGAAAAAGCTCATTAGGAAAGGTTACTTAGTTGACTATTTAATAGAATTCTCAGTCTAAAATTAAAATATGAGTAGTTTTTTGAAAGTTTTGTAGCTTCTAGAAACCTAGAAATCATAGGCAGAGATTCACAATTAGGAAGGACCTTGGATATCATTGAGTCCTACTCCCTCATATTATGGATGAGGAAACTAAGGGCCAGATGTATTATCTATCTAGATTCACTCATCAGCTTCTATGCCCTCACGTCATCTCTCCCGTCAGTATCTTATTTGTGGCAAGAAATGATTTGTCACAAGTGACTTGTGCAGAGTCATTCAACTCATAAGTATCTAAGGCTTGGGATTCACAAGCAGGCTCCAGGTGCAACAATCTTCTCTACTGTTGTGTCATCATCTGATTTCTTGATATTTAAAAAAACCCAACTCAATAGCTTCTCCTGATAAAAGGATATATATATATATAATATGTGTATATATATATGTATATATATATATAGTATAGAATAAATTACCAACTCATTAGAATTCATGGAGAACTTGAGCAAGAAAATAAACAAAATTGGCATTCTTTATGACTTTCAGTGAATTATCACTCATGGATCAGTAGATGTTAGTGAGGTTTTATGTTCTTAATAAAATATCAGAGATAAGATAAGGTCTTGCAAAATTACTCTTGCTATAGCATTGTGGAGTTAAGTTTTTATTTGCATAAAAATGAAGAAACATTTTATTTCTTGGGGAATCATGGCCATAAAGAATCTTTTTGAGTCCTCAATTTACCAAAAAGCTTAAGGAGAAGGCTCCTAATGTTTGCCTTCTATCCCAACTTTGATCAGAGTACCCAAGTAATGAGAATACATAAATCTTAAACTGATAAGGTGTGGCAGAGAAATTGATTACAGCTTTGAAATGGGCTGTTCAAGGTAAAGAAAAGGCAGTGGAAGCAAAGTCTTGTGGCCTAAAAGTAAGTGGGAAAACATTATGCCATTGATGAGTCAAAATGGAATTGGTTCTATAAGTTACATTCTTGTACCTTAAGGTCATTCTTGGCTACTATAGCCATCCAAAAATAAGTTCAAAGAGGTCTAAATCTTTAAAGATCAAAAATCAGAAAAAGATTTGTGTATATCTTCAAGAGTGACAATGGGCACGTTTTAATACAAGAATAGGCTGGGTTATATTTTTTCCCCCTAAGCCAAGAGCATTAATAAACTAGTCATATCTTGTCTAAAAAGTAGTCATCTACTTGACCACCAAATTGTTAAAAATGAAATGAACTTTTGGAAAATGTTGAGTATAATCTATACTTACAATCAAGGCTATAAAAACTACAGGACATTTAGAAATATTTCCTCATTTGTTGATGCCTGTGCTGCAACTGGACTATCTCTTCCTTTGGTTCTTTAACTGGTGTTGAGACAAATGAGCAGTATAAACTTAAGAATTTTTTCTGCATTTACTATTACTCCAGAGTTACAAAGGTCAATAGATGTTTTTCATACTAAGATCTAGAACCATCTTCTTTTGTTAAAACAGTATAAGAAAATGATTGGTTGGCTTTTGGTTGATACTCATGAGAAAAGGGCATAGTCTTTTCCTACCTATTTATGTGCCCCATAAATGGACAGTTTTGTAGAGCTCTTTGGCTATTGATTATGACATTAAATCTAGACTTTAATTTTAAATAAAATAAAGCCAAACTAATTATTATTTATTGCTAAAAATGAAAAATAAAATTGTCATAGAATTTCTGTACATAATCACATATTTACACCTTCAAGAGTTAAGAACATTTTCTGATTTGATTCACTGAGGTGAATCTATATTTAGAAATATAGGCTTACCTATTGATAGCAAAAATCAGTCTAATGGATGCTGAGTGAAATGAGCAGAACCAGGAGATCATTATACACGGCAGCAACAATACTATATGATGATCAATTCTGATGGACATGGCCCTCTTCAACAATGAAATGTTTCAAACCAGTTCCAATTGTTCAGTGAAGAAAGCCACATACACCCAGAGAGAGGGATATAAAATGTGGACCACAACATAGCATTTCCATGCTCTCTATTGATGTTTGCTTGCATTATGTTTCCTTTCTCAGATTTTTTCTTTGTAGATACAATTTTTCTTGCACAACAATAAGTGTGGAAATATGTATACATATATTCGATTTATCAAATATTTTTAACATAATTAACATGTAGTGGAATTCCTGTAGGGGAGGGGTGGGGATAAGGGGGGAAAAATTTGTAACAGAAAGCTTTGTAAGGGTCAATGTTGAAGAATTACCCATACATATGTTTTACAAATAAAAAGTTTAAATAAAAAAATAAAAAATATATTTAAAAAAATCAGTCTAATGCTTAGCCAGTTGCTGTTATTACCCTTGCATAACAATCTAGTGATATTTTTACCATTCTCTTGCCTGCCAGTATGACCTATGAACCAGTGTGATCCAGAATGAAAATGTTATTACAGAAGAGATTTCCTGAAAGAACTGATGATTCATTTGGCCACTACCTAAGACTCTTAATCTCAGAACATAAAAGATGTAACACAATAATGCTGCTGGTGCCTCAAATTCTGTTGAAAAGTGAACCATTAAGCAGGGCTTAGAAAAAAATTTTGGCTTAACTTTCTCTTTGCAGAATTATTTTCTGATGAAGGTTAAATGAAAGACTAGAGAGAAGCATTAGGAAAAAAATTCTTAATAGGGAAATGTGCTTTTTTACATAGTCAAACGTCATGAAAATGACCTTGAAGAGTAGGTTGAAGCTGAGAGGGATATTGGAGTGATATATACTATTAGAAATAGAGAAATTATGATAGTATTTTGAATCTGGGCAAGTCAAAGGCAATAAAGAATTTTTTTTTGAGAAGACAAGTAACTTAGTTAAAGAATACTTTAGTTTTTGTTACCTTAATTTACATATGCAGAAAAACAGTCATAGTCTAGTGTCCTGAAGGTTATGCATTTGTACATTTTATATTCATTTTTCTGTATAGGAATTGTTTGTATAGGAAGCCTGTTGCAGGGATTTTTCCACAGAAGCAGATTCTAGTGTGTCATAAGGTCAACAGAAATTTTAGTGCATTCTTTTACATCTTTTATAGTTGAATCATTCTGTTTTAATTGTGATTCTGGGACTCTGTAAGATCTTTGTGAAATAAAAAAAAAGATTAGGTTATTATGTTCAAGAAAGCTTATTGGAATTTATAGAATGACATTTATTCCTCTCCTTAAAACATATTCTGTAATCTTGCATATAATGAATTTTCAAAAAAAACTAACCATTTCCACAGTGAAGAATTGTTATATACTTGGTTATGTCGTAATCATTTCAGTACATTGTTATTATGTAGATTTGATAATTCTCAGTTAACCAGAGTTCATTTCAAGTATTTCATGTGAACCTGCTATGATCTCAGCTTCTTAGTTTCTGTGGAGGATCAAAAAAATAAGATTTGGTTCCTACCTTCAAGGGAATAGAATTAAGTTAATGATGATAATACGCATTTATATACCACTTTAAGTTTGCAAAATGCTTTACAAATAAAATCTCATTTTATATTCACAACAACCTTGTGAAAAAGGTGTTATTATTATAATTATTTAGAGAACAACACTGTAAGCAAGAGCCAGAATACATGACTTAGTTCTGTATATGGTCACAGAAAGGCAAGTGACTTCACCTAAATAATCAGGGAAGGTTTGAGGGAGGATGTCTGTTTTCTTCTGGGTCTTGAAGGATGAGTAACATTTGGACAACCATAATGGAAAGGGGAGGCAATTCTCTGTCTTATAAAGAGTGTGAACAAAAAAAGCTGTCCATCTCTCTTTCCTTTCCATGTCAAACTGCTTGAAAAAAGTTGTTCATATCAGATAATGTTGATAACATCTATATAGCACTTTAACTTTGGCAAAATGCCTTATAAATATCACCTCACTTGATCTTCACCACAGCCCAATGAGATTGGTGCTATTGTTATACTCCATTTTGTGAATAAGGAAACTGATATCTAAATGTGACTTGCCCAGTGTTAAACAGATGGAAATATCTGAGGAAGACTTCCAGCTGCGGTCTTCTGACTTCAATCCATTGCTCTATCCATTAAATAACAAATAGTTCTGCCCAGTCTTTTCCTCAAGCCATTGAAAGACGACTTCTCTCTCTACTTTTCTATTCAAACTGTTCTTTCAGAGTTTAACAGCAACCTCTTAATTGCTAAATACAGTGTGCTTTTATCCTTCTTAATCTCTCATTTGATTCTGTTGACACTCTTTCTATGGGTACTTTCTTTACTTTGCTTCCTAAGTAATAAGTTTTTCTGAAACTTCTTTCTTTCTTGATCTCCTTCACAGGTTCATCATCATCTTGAATCTTTAAAATGACTTTTCCCCAACGTTTCTGTCCTTAGCCTACTTCTCTCTCTACCCTTACCATCTCATTTTTTAATGGTTTCACCTATTACCTCTGTACAGACATCAGATATTGAGCCCCTTCTTGTATTTTAAACTTGTCTGTCGATTGTTTGTCTTCATATCCCATCAATATGTGGCACAATGGATAGAGTACTGAGTTTGGAGTCAGGAAACCCTGATTTTAAATCCTTTCTCAGATATTTATAAACTGTATGATATTGGGCAAGTCATTTAGCTTGTGTTTAACTCAATTTTCCCATCTATAAAATGGGGAATGGGTACAATAATAGTACCTACCTTGTAGAGTTGTGAAGAACGAATGAGATAATATTTGTAAAAAGCATTTAGTGCAGTGACTTGCACGTAGCATAGTAAATATAATAATAAAGGCTATTATTATTATTATTATTAATCCAGCACATATAGAAGTCTGGGATACTAATAGGAGAAATAGAGGGGAATAATTATCCAATCCAGTCCAATTAGACAGAAAGCTGAATGTGGCCAAAAGAAGGTTAATAGTTAAGTAAGCAGGGTTGCTTCTTTCAAACATCAAATTCTCCTCAGTCTTCCTGTGAAATATTTCTCATTTGCATTTTTCTTTTATTTCCTCAAATATCATCTTGGTTTAAAGCCTTAGTATTTCTTACCTAGACTGTTCTATAGTACCCTATCTCATCTCTTTGTCATCCACTTTTCTCTGTCCAGTCTACCACGAATGCTTACTCCTATGCAAACATACCATTACCCAAAGCCAATCTCTAAACCTGTTATGAGTTCTCATTGTCTATAATATATACACTCTAGAATTATGTCTGGTTTCCTATGCGTTTGACCCAACCTTGCCATATTAGATTCTTCCATTTTTACATGAATCCTATGCACCAGTACTGCTTCTTTTCCCTTAAATTTTTCCTCTCTGTCTCTGGTCTTGGTTCATGGTTTTTTCCTCTTTTTAGAAGGCCCTTACTACCAACTATACCTAAAGTGAAATAAAAAAACCATAGACTTATGTGTTTATTTTTGTTAAAGCTAAAGACTTTTTTTTAGTCTTTTTCTGTTTTGTTTCTTTATGTTCTTTATTTATATTTTATTTCTTTTTTTGTTCTCTTCATCTGATGCAAAGACAAGAACAACAAAACCTATTATGCAAAACAAATATCTACAACCATTAATTTAGAGCCAAAAGGGAAGTTAGAAGTTATCCTGTCCATTTTGTAAATAAGGAAACTGAAATTCAGAGAAATAAAATGAATTTTCCGGAATTGTAGGAGAGACATTTGACCCAGGTTTTCTGACTCAACATCCTACTCACCCTTTGCTGTCTTGGATGTTTGAATAAGTAATCAAGATTATGCGATTTGATGGCTTAGGCAAGAAGATACTGTTTTGTTCTAGGACCCATATTCTTAAACTGTGGTTTGTGACCTCACATGGGATCTTGTAACTGAATGTGGGGGTCAAAAATTATGATTTATTATTAGTAAATGTTTGATTTGTATATCTATTTTATATAGCTATATACTCAGGTCATGTAAAAATTTCTTAGGTGAAAAGGGGTCGCAAGTGGAAAAAGTTAAGAAGCCCTATTCTAGGGCATAAGTGTCATTAAGTGGATATAATGGTGGGTGAAATTGAGAGATGATTCTGATTTCCAAAGAAAGGAAAAGGGCAATATCAAGAACAAATTAGGCTCTTAGATATGTAGGCAGGGATTATAGTGGTTCAAAGGAACTAAAGTTGAATTGGTTTAGAAAGGAAAAGAGTGGGTATAGGACCTGTTCTTTCTAATAGGTATTTGAAAAATGTTTCATTTATTTAAATTTGAAAAGTACTGATTAGGGGTGCGGTGTCTAAAGCACCAGCCCTGAAGTCAGAAGGACCTGAGTTCAAATCTAGTCTCAGACACTTAATACTTCCTAGCTGTGTGACCCTGAGCAAGTCACTTAACCCCAATTGCCTCAGCAAAAAAAAAAAAAACTGATTTGTTTAACTTGGAAATAGCAATATTCCAAAATTTATGATTGTTTCCCCCTATTTTAAAAAGTAAATTGGTATTACCTTTGCATATTGCTGGATTTGGGAGAATAAAATAAGGAGAGGGAGTGTTAGTGCCAGTGCCATGGTATAGAGAAGGGATTCTTGTAACCTGGTCAGTAGCAATGGGTAAACAAAATTGGGGTAGATTTGAGGGTGAATTGTGATCTGTTCTCTATCCCCCATCCTCCGAATTGCTTTTTGAAAAAAAATCACATTATGATGAGCTTTATATTACTAAAGAATACTCTAGTAGAAATGGTCTCTAAAGGCTCTGCACAATCCTATAATTCTTTTTTCTAGGAGACAGTTCAATGGAGTCTGCCTAGGGATCAGGTGAGGTCAGGACTTGGGTTCTATAGAGCAGAACGCTCTTTTTTCACCACATAGCAATTCATAAGGATTTTTAAAAAACATTGAAAAATATATAGATATGTGGTATATATACACATATGTGTAACATACACATATGTGTATATGTCTACACACATACATTGAATGGGTTGAATGATTGTCAGTTTTTATTGGTTGATTGTGAAAAATCCCACTTACAATATAGATCTGGGCTGGAGCACAGTGCCCACATATTATTTCTTCCATTTAAAATTCCATAGATCAAGAGGAGACTTAAGATCACATCAGCCTTTCCTATACCATCAGATAGAATGGATGATCTATTTATCAAGGAGCAATAATTTTGTCAGTGTGGGAACTCCATTGTCCTTTCCTCCACCCCTGATAAAAATAATAACCATTCTAGAACTATCATATATTAGAGAGTTGCTGTGGCTTAAAAAATCATCATTCTGTGGCCAATCTGTCCATGGACCCCTGTATTTGAGTGAGTAGGCCCTCATACATCAGTTGCAGTCCAGGTTTTATAAGACTTGCTGGAGCTAATGCTCAGCTGTCATTATCTTTGATAACCCAAAGTCATCCTTCCATGCCATGATGAGATATATACAGAGATAAAATTTAAGTAGAAGATTGCAGAAAAATAACAAAATAATAAAACCCATTATTGATTTAGAAGGATTTTTTTCAATGGAGTAGTCAAGAATAGTTTTATTTATGTTGATGTTAAATTTAGTTCACATTGCTGAAGCACTTGGTGATGCAGGGAGATGGTACAGATATATGCTGAATGGAAAGAGAAAAGTATCTGAGATTTAAAAAATCAGTTATGATTAAGAATTTACCAGTCAAAGATCCTAGAGTTGATAATTATATAACACTTGATGATTTGCAAAATATTTTCCTAACAACATCTATGTGAGTTAGAAAGATTAGCTCTTATTCTTATTTTATTAGTAGGAAGATGTGTGGTATAATGGATTAATTATGTGCTATGTTAGAAGTCAGATGATTTGAGTTCAGATCCTTCCTATTTACTATCTGTGTGACCTTGGTCAAGTTATTAACCTCTCTGAGCCTTGTAAAATGAGATGTCTGAGTATATGGTATCCAAGGTCTCTTCTTGCCTCTAAATCACCGATCTTCTGAGATGAGGAAACAGGTACAGAAAGGTTGCTGAGATCACAGTGTTAGCAATGGTAGAGCTGGTACTTAAACTTCAACTTTGTGACTCCCAGTTCATTGTTTGCTGTAATATACCACCACGCTCCATCATCATTGGTGTTCCATGGGTCAAATCATGGCTTTCCAGTTATGATAGGTTTTTTTCTCCTTCTGATATAGTTTCCATGTGGGATTTGTGAGTTGATTTGGATACTGTGGAACATGTGACAATTTCCTTTCACTTCATGCGATGTTTGGTTTAAAATAAGTTTAATTTGGGCTAGTAGTTGTTTGGATAGAGGGAAATTTTTGTGTGAGTATAGAAATTTTATTTTATTTATTTTAACTCATTTTAAAAAATAGTTTTAGTGTATGGAGATTTTATTTTATTTTTGTTTTTTGTTTTGTTATTTATTTTGTTAATATTTTCCAATTACATTTTATTCTGGTTTGGGCTTCAGAGGAATATTGGGGGCCCTGTTTTTATTTTATTTTATTTTTTTCTTTATTAAAGCTTTTTATTTGCAAAACATATGTATGGGTAATTCTTCAACACTGACCCTTACAAAACTTTCTGTTACAAATTTCCCCCCCCCCTAGTCCCCACCCTTCCCCTAGATGGCAGGAAATCCACTACATGTTAATTATGTTAAAATACTTGACAAATCGAATATATGTATACATATTTCCACACTTATCTTGTTGTGCAAGAAAAATCGTATCTACAAGAAAAAAATCTGAGAAAGGAACACAATGCAAGCAAACATCAGTAGAGAGCATGAAAATGTTATATTGTGGTCCACATTTCATATCCCTCTCTTTGGGTGTATATGGCTTTCTTCACAGAACAAATGGTGGAACTGGTTTGAAACATTTCATTGCTGAAGAGAGCCATATACATCAGAATTGATCATCATATAGTCTTGTTGTTGCCGTGTATAATGATCTCCTGGTTCTGCTCATTTCGCTCAGCATCAACACATATAAGTCTCTCCAGGCTTCTCTGAAATCATCCTGCTGGTTGTTTCTTACAGAAAAATAATATTCCATAATATTCATATATCATAATTTATTCAGTCATTCTCCAATTGATGGGCATCCATTCAGTTTCCAGTTTCTAGCCACTACAAAAAGGGCTGCCACAAACATTCTTGCACATGTGGGTCCCTTTCCTTCCTTTAAGATCTCTTTGGGATATAAGTCCAATAGAAACACTGCTGGGTCAAAGGGTATGCACAGTTTGATAACTTTTTGAGCATAGCTCCAAATTGCTGTCCAGAATGGTTGGATCCATTCACAGTTCCACCAACAATGTATCAGTGTCCCAATTTTCCCACATCCCCTCCAACACCCATCACTATCTTTTCCTGCCATTTCAGCCAATCTTGCAGGTGTGTAGTGGTACCTCAGAGTTGTCTTAATTTGCATTTCTCTGATCAATAGTGATTTGGAGCTTCTTTTCATATGACTAGAAATAGTTTTAATTTATCCTCTGAAAATTGTCTGTTCATATCCTTTGACCATTTATCGATTGGAGAATGGCTTGAATTCTTATAAATATGAGACAATTCTCTATATATTTTAGAAATGAGGCCTTTATCAGAATCTTTACATGTAAAGATGATTTCCCAATTTATTCCTTCCCTCCTAATCTTGTCTACATTAGTTTTGTTTGTACAAAAACTTTTAAACTTAATATAGTCAAAATTATCTATCTGATGTTCAATTAAGAGTTCCAGTTCTTCTTTGGACATAAATTTATTCCATCTCCACAGGTCTGAGAGGTATACTAGTGTATGGAGGTTTTAAAGAGAAAAAACATCTGCTTTTAGAAATGCTTTCGGGTATGTTCTTTTAAAGTAAGCCTTTTTTTTTCTATCCACTCTTCTCCTTCTTCCATTCTGGAGCTCTGTGAAGGAAATATGCACATGGTGGGCACATTCACATTCTATTCCTATTAGAGCTACCTCCATGATTTGAGAACTCCTCCAGGAATTTGTTTTGACACATGAAAACCACAGAAAAGTTCCTTCCAAGTCTGACCATGATTGGTCCATCTGTTTTCTAGTTTATGGTCCATCTGTTTTCTAGTTTATGAATAAAATTACTTTATATGGCAGCATAGGAAGGGCAAGTTTTCTACCTGTTACTTCTCCCTTCCCTGCCATTTACTTTAGCAAACATTTATAAAGCACCCTTTAAAGTGTAAAGCACCATGTTAGAAACTGAGAATATAAAGGCCAAAGTGAGATAGTTCCTGCTTTCAAGGAGCTTACTTTCTACTGATCCCTCATCTATATTTTGCCTATTGTCCAGGAAAAACAAATGGCTGCAGCCGTTTCTTCATCTTCCTAGAGCCATCTTGATAGCTTACTATGGGTAAATTTGATTTTTTTCCATCAATATGATGTCATGATCCAATAATTTTCTCTTGATAACACTGCATTATTCTTGCTTTATAAAATCTTCTCCACTTAATTTACTTCAAAACTCTTACTCATTTACCCTCCTGAAGTTTTGTGATCATAGAAAGATAAATGCTTTTATTCTCTGTGAAATTTCTAAATACTTTTGTGTATCAATGAAACCATAATTTCATCTGTAATGACATTGCATCCACATAAGGCTATTAATAAGTTCATTATCTATAGAAACAAATTTACATTTGGAAACAGACTTTTTGGAAAACCACCTTATTCGATGGAATCAGCATGCAGTCTAGAAGACACCATTAAACATCAATCTTAATAATTAATCTGTAGAGAAACCTTTGGGAAACAGGCAAGATTAGGCTTCTAAAATAGTGGATAGCCTATCTTGACCCATTTCTTAAAATGTTTAAAAAAAGAATAAGTATATACATTACCTTAAATACTGTCCCATATAATTAAAGTAATTCCATGGTGAAATCTTTGAGCTAACTTATCTTTAGTTTAAATTGCCTTAATATAGGGGTTGTCTGCTAAAGTATCTTAGCCAAAAAAAATTTAAATAAGAATCAGATTAAAAAATATTTATTTTTAGTTCCTCTGATTGTTATTTTACCATAAATCTTCTCATGACTGCAAATTGCTTATTCAGTGATTTGCTGTATTTTTTTCTCAGGGATTTTTCCAATTTTCTCCTCTCTACCTCCTCTTTTAATTTAGGCACTATATTTACCCCTTTTCTTTTCTTCAGGGACTGACCATATCAACCATGAGTTTAAGGTATTACCTGCCAATTTCTTCTACAACTTTTGTGATAGTACTGTTCATTTTATGAAAACACTTTACAATATATGCTCCTAAGGACAACCATATAGATTGGGTGCTGCAAACTAGTATTTTCTTGTTTTACAGATGAGAAACCAAAGATTTAGGTGACTTGACCAAGGTTACAGAACTGGACCTGAAATAGATCTTCAGCTCCCCATGGTAGTCTTCTCCCTGTCACTACAAAGCAGAAACCTTGCATCACACTGCTTTTCTGTCATTCTTCTCAGTAAACTCCTTGTCAATGATAATTTTCTCAATTCTTCTTGGATTTTTACCACTGTCACATCATTAGTGACCTTTGTTCTGGATTAACTGATTGCAGTTCAAACATTTTTATGAATCTAGAAGTGAGGGGCAGATAGGTGGCACAGTGGATAGAGCACCAGCCCTGAAGTCAGGAAGACCTGAGTTCAAATTTGACCTCAAACACTTAACACTTCCTAGCTGTGTGATCCTGGGCAAGTCACTTAACCCCAATTACCTCAGCAAAAAAAGCAAAAAAAAAATGAATCTAGAGGTGAAATTGCTGGAAATTTCCTTTTCTTGTCTTTTGACCTAGGAACTATATTATTTTTTCATTTGATTATTCATAAGGACCTTTAGTGCCTTCCCTCTATTGGTCATTTCTACTTTCTCCTCTGTATGCCTTGTTTGTACATAGATGCTAATGCCCACTATACTGAGCTCCTCAAGAGCAGGGACTGATTTTTTTTCAGAAGTGGGTGATTTGTTTATTTTGGGTTTTTTTTTTTGATCCAACATGCTTAACATGTTACGTGGTACATAAATACTTAATAAATTCTTATTTACTGATTGTTCCACTGTGTTTTTAATTAGTCAAGCATTTTTTAAACACTTAATTTTCTTCTATCCAGTGTGTTAGATCATGGATCACTTAAGCAAATTATTTGTTAAGGTTCTATTATGTACAGGGCATGGTGCTAAGGAAGCAAAATTACCTATGAAAGTTCCTGTTGTGAAGAAGTTTATAGTTTACATAGGGAGGGTTGAGGTATTGCTGCCCAAATAGCTGATATACAAGGGACAGGGTGACAACGAAAGGAGATGTCCAGTGATAGCCATATGAGAAATTTGAGGAGGATGAAGTCATTTCTATTAGGGTAAACATGTGAGGGAAGACATGGCAGTAGTGTGGAAGAAGTTTGAATCCAGATGTTAATACTTTATTTGGTCTTTGGGAGGTTGTTTTTATGGTGGTGATGGTTCTGTTTTTTTGTTTTGTTTATTTTTTTTCCCTCATAGATAAGTGATGTGATCAGAATTGGAAATTCTTTAGAAAATCGTTTGAGCAATGTTCTGAAGGATAGATTAGACTGATTGGGGAAATTTTAGTTCCCAAACTAGCAAGTGCTTTTAATGGGATCTACCACTTTGGTTTTCTTATCTTTTTCTACTTGTTATCTTTCCCTCACTCAGTTTTTTTCCCTCATCAAATTATACATTGAAACTGCCCTCTTAGATTTATTTCTTTTGTGAGTGCATCAAGCACCTGCAGATTCTTTTGAATAGGGGTAATTACAATATTCAGTCATTCTAGCAAGGGAGAAAAATCTATATTTAAGGTGCATAGAGTTGAAAATGGCTGTTCCATTATTCATTTGCTCAGTTACCTCACATTTTACTTAAATGTGTTCCAGGAGAGTGTGTAAATTAAGTTTTTGTAAGGTGGATTATTTTAAATGTCTTTGCAGAGCTTGCTATTAAAGGAATTGTAGTATGAATCCAATCTATAAGGCAAATAATCATTCCTTGTTTTTCTTTTGTGAAAATTGGGATTAGTGGCAATTTGGTAAAGGTTTTTGGATTAGGTAGAATTTATGTAAAATGGGTTGCCTAAAGGGAAATTTAACTGAGTCTAGTTTCCCTGATGTTTGGGGCCCTAAGGAACTTTACATATAATCTAGTCTAATGAAGGGGCCTATAAATGTTCAATTTCACTAGAGAAATTTGCTTGGGCACTTGCGTAAATTTGAGTGCTTACCATTTGGGTGTCCTAATTGGTTCCCCAAATTCTAGTCTTTTCCATCTTATATAATATTTACAAAATAACTTGTGCCTCTCAAGAATTGTCAGTAACTTCCCCTTACCTTTAGAAGAAAGCATTCCTTGGTTTGATATCCAAGACCTACAATTTTGCTCCAACCTCACCCTCAAGACTACACATTTCTTCCTTTCACATTACTGTAGACTACAATCAAACTGGACCACGTTCTATTCCATAAACTTGCTAAGACACAAAACGTGAATTTTGCAACTTTTTTTTTAACCATTAGAATTGCTCTTGTCAGTGCTAGACTGTACCCTAATCATGCATTTGAGCACGTGAATGAAGTATATATCATGAAGAAGAAATTTCTTAGGACAAGAACAGTAAATCCTTTGAGACCTTGGATAGACAATTATAAGAAATTATAGCAGCCTTCCCACTAACCATCATTAATATTGGCGTTCTAGATATCTCTTTAGATGAGTTAAATGTAGTACGATTTCAGCTTTATGTGACCTGAGTCTAGGTTGGAGAGTGGCCATTTGTGTGCTTGATTAAAATGATTATAATCCCTTCTTTTCTCATTCCTTTCTTTTTTCTAAATGTGTGTGTATGTACATGTGTATGTATATACACATATTTACACAAATATACTTATACACATATTATCTAAGTATATTGGCAGATTTGCAAGGCATCTGCCCACCTCACTCCAAATTTTTAAAGGATTCTTTTAAGGATATAAATGTATATAACTTGCAGTCTTCTCTAGTCATTATTTCTTTTCTTCAATCTAAAACATTAACAGTTATTGCACATACTAAAAAATAATATAACCGAAGAAAACTGAATTGTAGAGTATTTTAAACTCCTCATTCCTCTCTTGATTCATTTGAATTAGTCTTTCATTTGGTGATACTTTTGATGCTTTTATGAGGAAAGGTGAGATATTGATGCTGCAGACTTTGATTTCAAAGTGAAATTTTCTGACTTCAAAATATTTTAAAAATAGCTATTATGTAAATTTATGTGTTAAATATTTTTCTTCCTGTTTTAAATAATAGAAGATAAGATTATAGACTTAAAAACTAATTTCTTTCCCCCAGTTTAGCAAGTGATTTGCAGGGTTAGCCAGGGATTCAGTTATTTTCAGCCTTGACCTCAAAAATGCAAACCATTTAAATCAGCGGGACCACCTGGGGCCCAACTAATTTCAGACTACTCCGCAACAATGGTCCTTAACAGATTGGGATCTCTTGGTAGGTTTCAAAGCTCTATGTTGTATAAGAGAGATGTCAATTACATATCCATGAGATTAGAGAGAAGCAGGGACTCTGTAGCAAGACCAAGGGAGGAGAAATACATTGTTATCTACTAATCTGAAGAAGGCTGCCAATTTATGTTTTGCTCAACTCCTCTGGAGACAATTGTTGGAAAAACTGGCCAAGAATCATATATGAGATGAGAAGTTTTAGGTGCATTGTGATTTGTACTTTGTTCTTAAGACGTGGTTCCAAGTCTACAGTGAATCTGTTAAGCTGTTGCTGGGCCTAACAGAATCTCCAGGGCTCAAGGTATTCCCTCCCACTCTGCATCTCATAATATCAAAGGTAGAAGGGACCTTAGAAATAATTTGGTCCATTTGTAAAATCTGAATTTTATAGATAAGGCAGCTAAGGTCTGGAGAGTTTGTTACTTGATATGATACAGTTAGTAAGTAAAAAAAAAAACCTAAGATTTATATTCAGATTTGTAACTTGAGTTAATTTCTAATCCAAGTTCAGTGTTCTTCCCACCTTCACCTTCACTATGCTTCATTATTTATTCCGTTTATACTATTTGTTATCTTTCTAACTACACTGTTGCTCAAGAATTTGACTGTCAATCTCCTTCATTCCCCTTGGTGATTTCAGGTGATGAAAAGTAAATTATCTCAGGGATTTGGGGGACTATTGCTTTGGCATAATCCATTCATGTATGGGTGTGATATTCTACTAACTCCTACTAACCCACCATGCTTTCTTTAGATTTGACTTGGTTACTTTCCTTGGGAAACTACCTTTTAGATATTAGCTACTTCCCTGTCTTGTAAGTAATTTCTGGCTGGTTCTATTTTGCTTGGGTGACTTGTAACTTAGTGTTACCATAATATAGATGTTTTATTCTTTTTTTTCTGGTATATTTTTCAGAAACCGATTCTTTTTTAAATTTAAATTTTATTTTATTAAAGCTTTTAATTTACAAAACATATGCATGGGTAATTTTTCAACACTGACCCTTGCAAAACTGTTCTGTTCCAAATTTTCCCCTCCTTCCCTCCACCCCCTTCCCTAGATGGAAGGTAGTCCAATACATGTCAAATATGTTAAAATATATGTTAAATCCAATAAATGTATACATATTTATTCAGTTATCTTGCATAAGAAAAATTGAATCAAAAAGGAAAAAAACACCTGAGAGAAAATAAAATGCAAACAAATATCAACAAAAAGAATGAAAATGCTATGTTGTGGTCCATACTCAGTTCTCACAGTCTTCTCTCTGGGTATATATGGCTCTTTTCATCACTGAACAATTGGAACTGGTTTGAATCATCTCATTGTTGAAGAGAGCCATGTCCATCAGAATTGACCATCGTATAGTCTTGTTGTCATGTATAATGATCTCCTGATTCTGCTCATTTCACTCAGCATCAGTTCGTGCAAGTCTCTCCAGGCTTCTCTGAAATCATCCTGTTGGTTGTTTCTTACAGAACAATAATATTCCATAACATTCGTATACCACAATTTTTTTCAGCCATTCTCCAATTGATGGGCATCCATTCAGTTTGTAGTTTCTAGCCACTACAAAAAGGGCTGCCATAAACGTTTTTGCACATGCAGGTCCCTTTCCCTCCTTTAAGATCTCTTTGGGATATAAGCCCAGTAGAAACACTGCCGAGTCAAAGGGTATGCACAGTTTGATAATTTTTTGAGCATAGTTCCAAATTGCTCTCCAGAATGGTTGGATCCATTCACAGTTCCACCAACAGTTTTCCCACATTCCCTCCAACAATCGTCATTATCTTTTCCTGTCATCTTAGCCAATCTGACAGGTGTGTAGAGGTATCTGGGAGTTGTCTTAATTTGCATTTCTCTGATCAATAGTGATTTGGAGCACCTTTTCATATGACTAGAAATAGTTTCAATTTCTTCATCGGAAAATTGTCTGCTCATATCCTTTGACTACTTATCAATTGGAGAATGGCTTGAATTCTTATAAATTTGAGTTAACTCTCTATATATTTTAGAAATGAGTCCTTTATTTGAACCTTTGAATATTAAAATGTTTTCCCAGTTTATTGTTTCCTTTCTAATCTTGTCTGCATTAGTTTTGTTTGTACAAAAACTTTTTAACTTAATATAATCCAAATTACCTATTTTGTGATTAACAATTATCTCTAGTTCTTCTTTGGTCGCAAATTCCTTCCTCCTCCACAGATCTGAGAGGTAAACTATCTTATGTTATTCCAATTTGTTTATAGTATCATTCTTTTTTTTTTTTTTTTTTTGCTTTTTGCTGAGGCAGTTGGGGTTAAGTGACTTGCCCAGGGTCACACAGCTAGGGGATGTTGAGTGTCTGAGACCAAATTTGAACTCAGGTCCTCCTGACTTCAGGGCTGGTGCTCTGTCCACTGCGCCACCTAGCTGCCCCTATAGTATCATTCTTTATGTCTAGATCATGAACCCATTTTGACCTTATCTTGGTATATGGTGTTAGGTATGGGTCAATGCCTATAGAAACTGATTTTTTATCTTGTCTCTCTTCTTTCTGATCTCAGGAAAAACTGAAATCTTCTAACTTCCCTTTTCCCATTCCATCTAAATCACTGTCTTCTCACTTTAACCAGGTATCAAGGCCACTATGAAAATAGAGGAGAGAAAGAAAAGAATTAAAGTTTCAAAATGTGGAACATATAATGTGATTTTTATTACTAGGTGAATTACTACTATTAACTACTACTATTGCTAATTTTTATCATCTTGCCATATTACATTCAGATTTTGGCACATTATTATTTTCTCTATCTGAATGTGAGCTAATTGATGTCAGGGACCATGTTTCCCATTTTTTTTAGGGGGGTTATGGCTTCACAAAGTTCTTGGCACAAATAAATATTCTTAATATATTTTTGTTGACTGACAAGCCTGTGTTCTCCAAATCATTAAATTTTTTTTGAATCAGGCATTATAGTAGTAGCTTACTTATTTCTCCAACATTTTACCTCCTTTGTAAACTCTATTTTGGAAGTACTTTGGAAATCTAAGAAGCCAGAAAGGAACAAAACCAGGAATGGGATTATTAATGTTTAACAACCATCTTTCTAAGCACAACACACTTTTAAATTTAAACTGCATTATTAACATTTTTCTATTTCCTTCTTAAGTCTAAATAGTAAAAAAAAAAAACATGAAATCAAGCTCTGATTTGTAGTATTTATCAATTTCCAAAGTACAAATGGTCACACTGAAAATTTAACATTCTCCCCTGCCCCAGATGGCTGGGCAGAAAACAAAACATTTGTGTACCCTAGGTAAAGTTAAAACACTGTATCCCCCTCTCTCTATGAAGTATTACTATGCTACAAGAGATTTTGAACTGCTACTGTAGCATTTTCAACTTAGCACAAAATTCATATGCAAGTGAAAAAATTTTTCTGGCATTAATGAAATCACTTTATGAAATATCCAAATATTTCTCTGGAGGCACTGCTTTCCTTGGATGTTTTGGGATGGGTTTATACCTTGTCTACCCCTAATCTCCTCTCTAGGGAGGCTGTTTTCCTATCTCTCCTCATAGCCTGGCATATGTTGAGTTGCTTTTGTTTTTTTCCCTCATTCTGTGATGAGAGTTTCTGAAGTCCTTATTTGGTGATGTGTGGGCAGATAATAGCAGTGATAGCTATGGTTCACAGTGGGGAATCTGCATGAACACCAAAGGGAGAAGATGCAGTAGAAATGGCTTGTTGGGAGCACTTATATCCATGCTCTGAAAGGCAGAACTCTCTAGGTCTGGCCCAGATTGACATGTGAATAGTCAATTAAAATCTATTTAAGACCAAATCCATTTGCATAAATGTAGCTTTTTTTTGCCATCAATACAAAGAGATATGAAGGTTGTAGTGGATAAACAGGGGGCCATAGCAGAAGCGTTCACGTCGCGGCCCCTGTCAGATTCATATGAATCTGCGAATTCTGCTGCACATCTTTTCATCAGCAACTTGGTACAAATGTTTATTTGGTCGAAATGAACAGTAGGACACACTTTTAGTATTATACTTCATATCCCCTCTCTCATAGATAGTAGTACTTTCTTTATAAATACAGTGAAGATCTGCAATAAGACATCTTTGTCAGAATATCCACTGATCAGACACATAGTATGCTTTGTCTCCAGGAGATACATACAGGACTGAATAAGAAGTCAAGAATTCCTGAACATGATCAGCCAGTGCCAAGTTACATCCAAATTATGGTTAATCTTGTTGAAATTAGGGTTCATTTGTCATTTTACAAAACACTTATTTTGTAGTTATTGACTTGGATAGTTTTCAATCCTGGGCAATGGAATTTTTCTTTATATCTTTTACAAATTTAGATAGTAATGATCATAGTGATGCTTTAACTGTGTGAGCCAGGAAAGTAAAAGCAAAGTTAAGGACCAAAGAACAGCACTCCAATCTGATCTAGCATCATTATCTAAACCCTTAAATAACTCTTGCTTGAGTTCAACATGATATCTTCTCTTGTAAACCACATACAATAGGAAAATGGGATTCCAATTCCATGTTCTTGATAGATGAACTGCAGTATCCTCATTACAGGGAAAAAACTGAAAATTGTTCCCCTAAGAGAATGTCAGAGATGATAAACCCCAAGATACTGGAAAAATTATTATCTTCAACCAAAATAGATAATTATGATATTTTCATCAATATAATATTTATTTTTGCTAATTAAATTTGGGTCACCAGAAAAAGGTCTATATTAATGAAACAAAAATCAGAGATTCTATGGGTTTTTTGGTCTAATTAGCTTTTTATTACTTTATACTATATCTTCAAAACCAGCTAGACTTCTTGAAAATGAATGATTTGATTATAGAGAAGGCTTAGAAATGAGATTGTGCATTCGGATTCCGCTTGGATATCTGTATCTTCATGTGTGAGGGCTAGCAAAGAGGTAATATCTCCAGAGAAATAGCCCAACAGGATATAAAACTGATCTATAGAATTCCTTCTCAGTAGTGGCTATATATAAATATGGACATAAACATCTATAATGACAATAGCAATCAAATTGAATTGGGGCAAGCCTGAAGAATTCACACAGTGTATGGGAGTTACTTTTCAGATCCCAAGGATTATCTCAAATATTTCTTGAAAATTAGAGCTCTTTCCCCATATAGGATTCTTATAGGTAATGTTTCTTCTTATAAGAACTTGTAGGTCATGTGCTAGATTATCTTGGAAGTACTGCAGTGATTATGAGCTAGGATAGTTTTCTGAGGCCAGTATTGATCCAGATCACAGCTCCAAGGAAATTCAAGGGCACAGAGAATAGAAACTCATACATCGATGTTAGAATACTTGAAGAAAAGACTTAGAAAGTAGTGTACATGGTGAACATGAAAGAACATTACAGTAAATGGGATTTATTGTTTTTTTTTAAACAGATAGGAAATGACTTGTTATTCCCAAATCATTTGTCTTGTAAGTCACTTACTTGTTGGAGTAAAGGTGAAAATAGAACAAAGAAATACAAATAAAAAAGATAATGCTGTAGTTAAACAACTTCAACCTAATTTATTGAAACACACTGCTAAAAAATGAAAACTGGGTGGAGAAGCAGAAGAGTGGTATTAATTTCTTAGAGATGTTTAATGGTTGTAAAATCAATTGCCCTAAGGATCTCACAGATTCTAGAAAATACCAAAGCCAGCAAACACTTGATTTTGCCAAGCACATAGGTTTGGCAGCTGAGAAGAAAACTTGCTTATAAAATTGATGGAAGATTTGACCAGTATCACATCATTAAGCAATAAGAAGCAGTGGAAGGAAAAATAAACTTAAAGAAAGCAAAATCATGGTCCCACTACATTCTCTCCCCATTTCTTCCCCCTAGCATTTAAAAATGAAACTAGGACAACAGACCAAGGGGAAAAACACCACAAAAAGGATCTATCAAGAAGTTAAAAATCCAAAACCTCTTAATTATAAACGATAGTGCAGTCCTCACATTTGGACTCTTGATGTCATAGTCCTAGATTTGCTACATGAGGAAATGGAATTTCACCCTAGAAAATAGATGAGAAAAACAGCTAGAGTAGATCAAATTTAAAAAAAACAAAGTCTCTCCTTAAATAAAATGTTTGCTGTGCATGTGGTAAAATCATATAAGATTCCTTGAAAGATGCAATAGAGAAATTCAACTTTTTATTTATCAAGTAAGGTATAAAGCAGATAGATATGTACTTTCATGCTTGTTGCTGTAACAAAAGGTGTTCATTATTACAACCAGACATACAGAATATTTAGAGCAAGAATTCTTAGCCATTTTTGTATTATGAGCCCCTTTGGCAATCTGATAAAGCTTGGGGACTCCTTCTTAGAATATGACTTTTAAATAATGGAAGATGGTAAATTTCAGTTAGACATTAATGAAAATACAATTGTCATTTTCTCACCAAGTTCACAGACCTCCTGAAACATATATATATATATATATGTACATACATATATATATATATATATATATTTAAGGAATCCATAGACCCTAAGTTAAGAACCTCTGTTATAAATAGTATATTTTGCCAGATGCTACTCTTTGCAAATAACATTGTACAGATTGCATGAAACCTTGGAATACCACAAAGCTTCCTAAGTAACATTCATCCTCACTTAAAATTTTTCCTTAAGTGTCTTCATGGAGGGCGAAAAAACCTCACAGGATAAAAACTGTCTTTATTCCACATAATGCTAGGAATTTGCATGGACAGCCTGTAAAACACGTCTATCTGTACATGTATCCTGTACTGGTACTGAGAATAAACAAAGAGTGCAGGACCCGTTGAGATTGAACAGAAGGAGGAGAACAGGCTGAATTGCCTTTGGGAAATTAGAGAGTTCATTTAATGACTCTTAAATTGTCTCTGAAATAAAAACTCATCTTAAACAACATTTTTATTTTGGTTATGTTGTATGGCATAGTGATGGAATGCTTTGATCTCTGATGAATTGAAATTTATCATTCAAAAGGCAATGGAGAGTAACATGATGCATATGTGGAGGCCACAAATGAAGAATTATGCAGGAGAATCAGCATAAGGTATTGTCAGAAATACATAGGGAGAAGGAGAGAGCCTGGACTAGTCAGGTAGAGGCCAGGGTAATGATCAATGAACAATCTCCATGTTTTCTTGGTATCTACACAATAATATAAGAAAATACCCCAAGTATGGTTGTTAGATTTCCTATGTTAGATTAATAATAGGACATGGGCTACAACGGATTGGCAGATATGGATGTTATGATCTTGCTAGTTTGGAGATGGTGCCCCCATTGGTGGAATCACAAATCCATTAGAGTAAGCTAATGGGACCCCATAGTAATAATAATATTAGTAATAGCAAGATTGATTTTATGTAAATATTATTGTTGTCATTTTCAAGTCATGTCCAATTAATTCTCTGTAATACCATTTTGGGTTTTCTTAGCAAATATATTGGAATGGTTTGCCATTTCCTTTTCTAGCTCATTTTTATAGATGAGGACCTGAGGCAAACAGGGTTAAGTTGCTTGTGCAGGGTCACACAATTAGTAAGATTTTGTCTGAGGTCGGATTTGAAATCAGGAAGATAAGTCTTCCTGGTTCCAAGCCCAGTGCTCTATCCATTGTGCCACCTGGCTGCCTCATATAGAACAATGAATATGTGTTACCTCATATTCTATAAGAGCCCTATGAAAGTAGATATTATTATTATCCCCACTTTACAGAAGAGGAAATTAGGGCAAGAAAGATGCTGTGACTTGCTTATGCGAACACAGCTAAATGAGTTGGGATTTGAACTCGTCTTCCTGACTATTGTGCTGCCTGTGGTCAGCTTATACTTATGAGCATAAATAGTTTGGTAACAGTACATCCCTCTGGTCTGCATGTATCCATTCAACCCTCAGATAGGATCTTCAATGCTGCATGAGTTTGGAGTAAGGCCCTAGTCATGTATAGACAGTTCCAAGAAGAAAAATATAGACAGAACAAATTGAGTAACAGTTTCAGTTGTCTTCTTGTTCTTGACATTTTCATTATCATAGTCATTCTCTGTAATGTTTTTCTGGTTTTGGTTATTTCACTTGGCATTAATATATATAATTCTTCCCATGCATTCCTTTATTGTGTTCATCTTTTCTTATGTCACAATAATATTCCATTATATTTAAATGCCCCAGATTGTTTATTCATTACTGGATCAATAGGAGCAGATATGCTTTACAATTCTTTGATAGTACAAAAATATTACTGTAAATATTCTAGTTTATATAAGATATTTATTTTCCTCTTTGACTTTCTTGGATATAACAGTAGGATCTCTATGTTAAAAGGACATGAACACTTAAATGATTTTCTTATAGAAATTCCAAATTGTCTTTTAATGGTTGGACCAGTTCACATTTATTCCAGCAGGATTACTATTTCTCTCATTTTATAATCTGTTCAGTATCAACTATTTTCATCTTTTATGACTTTTACCAATTTGCTGGGTATGAACTATTACTGTCAGGGTTGTTTTCATTTGCATTTCATACTATTAGTGACTTGAAACAACTTCAAGAACCGCTAATTGACATTTTTTGTTCACCTGTCCCTTTAGCCATAACTTTTGATGTCACGTATTTGTGTTCTATCTATCTATCTATCTATCTATCTATCTATCTATCTATCTATCTATCTCTATCTTGGGTAAGCAGACACTTAGATAATTGATGTAAGGTTATCACAGATTTAACAGATTGGTAGCTTCCTTATTCTAGTTCAGTTGATTCTGCTAATGTAAAAGCCCTAAATTCTTAATTCCAGAAATAAACTAGATTTTCAGTGGATTACATAGTACAGTGAAAAGAGCATTGGGTTTGAAGTTGGGTTAGCTAGGATTTGAATCCTAGCATAGTCCCTTAGAATCTATATGATTCTGTACAAGTCAGAGCCCCATTTTCCTCATTTGGACCATAAAGGAAAGATCAAGCTGAACTTTGTACTCTCTTCTAGTTCTAAGTCTTAATACAATATACCAGCAGAGATTCCTCTCTCTTCTTCTCCCCAAAATCTTCTTCCTTTATGGCTAGTACTGTTCTTTGATAATCTCTATTCCTGAAGAAGGGAACCCAGAATTCCATAACACTTGCTCCCTTAGGTTCACTTCTGTTTCCCACTGATTGCTTCTGGCTTCGCCAGTAATCATTCTTGCCATTAATCACCAATTGCAATCTTTTTTTGTAAGATAGAGGTTTATTAGGCCTAACCATCTGCCCTGTTGCCCAGACCCTGTATGCTCATGATACATCTCTAGTTCTCAGGATTTCTGGGCATTTCCAGCCAACTTGTAGTTGAACCTTCATGTATCAGCTGTCTTCTCCAATCAAGGATTCTTAATCTTTTGGGTCTTTTCAGAATGTTTGTAAGTGCATAAACTAATATGCTAAAAATTTGTGCATTGATGTAAGTGAGACTATAGAGAGATGTATTGAACGAGACTTGGCTATAATAATAAAGAAGACCCTTTCTCTGGCTATCCCTACCCCAAATGGTATCTAAGTGATATCTCCCACTTCAAATTTTCAGAGTATCCAATTGGTATGGTCTTCTCTTATGTTTATTTGTGTATGTCTCATCTTTCATGATAGATTATAAGCTCTTTGAAGGCAGGCATTTCATCTTTGTACCATATGCTGCAGATAGGTGCTTGGTGAAATTTTGAAATGAATCAAAGCGAATACTCCTTGAAACAGTGGGTGATACAAATTTATGGAACTCATTCACCACAGATGATTCTGTCTAAAAATATAAAATAATGTTAAAAAATTTGAGATAAATTTTATAAGTGAACTATCTTTGGTTGGACATTCTTAATGGTTTGCTTTTGATGACTGGACAGTTTTGTACCATGCTTTTAAAGGTCCCGTTGTGTGGCTGTCAGAGCCAATATTAAGGTTATTGGTCTGACCAGCATGACATGGAAATGGATTTGAAAGAATAGTTGATACTGTGTATAGGTTCATTAGTAGAAGCTAAGTCAACCTACTGGTCTACCTTTATGCTTTGAGAAGACTTTCATTTAATGTCACTTTATCAAGAGCCTCCTGAAAATACTTTTTAAAATGTAGGAACTTTGCAAGAAATGGAATCTTTAGAGGAGAAAATAGGATACAATAATAGTAGCAATAATGGTAAAAACATGAAGACTAATAATCAGCTTCTACAGAAGACTTTCTTCTGTATACATTGTATACATTGGTTTTTAATAACTCAGGAAAATGTTTGACCTTTTCTGAGATCATGTTGTGTATATTGGGTAATCCTTTAGCATATAAAGAACCAACTTCATGTCAGCTCCACAAAGAGTTATCCATGATTTGTATCACTTAGCCATCAAAGCAGGAACTCAATGATACTTTATAGATGGAGTTTCATTAATTAGCAACCTGTTGGCTTGGGGTAACTGTCTCAGACAATGCTTAAAATTCAATTCAACAAACATTGATTAAATGTTTCCTATATGCAAAATACATAGTACCGAATTCATTCATTCAAGTGTTTAGCAAGTACCTACTATGTTCAGAACACTGGGTTAGTTTCTAGGGAAAGATACCAAGTTTAGCTAAGAGCAGCCCCTGTCTTCATTGAACATACAGTAAAGTAAGGGATTGTAAGTGATATACAAAATTACATAAATGCTTTAGAGATTGTGTGGCCAGAGGACTGAGTGCTCAAATTACACCTCTGTTAATCACTAGCTGTGTGACCCCGGTAAGTTACTTAACCTCTTGACTATTTCCTTATCTATAATATGAGCAAGTTGGTTTCCAGGACTCTCTTCCAACTCAAAATCTATGATCTTTTTTTTCCCCCTCTGTTATCTGAGGCTTGATGGAGAAGTCATTAAAACCAAGGAGGGGATCAGAGAAATGTAATTTTAATGGTCCCTTCCAACTTGGAAAATCCATTATTCCTTGAGTTTAGGAACTGTATTTTGGTGTATTTTTAAATTTCCAGTATTTAGGACATTTCCCTATACATACTTAATAAATGTCAATTTAAAATCTATTTGGTATGTTATACTGTTAAAGTGAATAGTCTTTTTAAAAAAAGATTAAAGAAATTAAGATTAATATGGCCAGAGTAGATGAGGTTAAGATTTAATTTATCATCAATTTTCATGACATACACAAAGGTTATTGACTAGTCATTACCCATAGAGTAGATTAGTAGAGGGAAGGAAAAGAGACTTAAATTTATGAAAGATTTTGGGTTAAGTATAGGGCCATAGATTTAGAAGAAGAAGATCCTCAGAGATCATGAAATTCAACACCAATTTTTATAGATGAGGAAAGTGAGGCACAATTATATTTTAAAAATTATTTTGAAGTTCTGGGTCTATGGAATCTCATAGACTATTAAAGCAGAAGGCAGTTGAAAGATATTGTCATGCGCAGGCCCTTCTCTGGACTCTAGTTTTCTCAGCCATGAAGTAAAGTGCTTTATCCATAGTCAAACAGCTGCTAAGTAGCAGAACATTTGCTCATCATTGAGAAACTATGAAGGCTAAAGATGATTGAGAGATTCCTGTTCTGGAAGTTTGTTTTTTAATGTAGATAATGCTATGGGATAGTTGAGATTGGTCATTTGTTTCAGATTAGGGGATGGAAGGTTGATTTCTTATAACACTCTGATTGTGTAAGAAATACTAGAAATATAGTTTTATGCATACATAGGCATGAAAATTTGAGCTGAGACCTTTTTTTCCCCAATGAGTTAAATATATAATATTCACACACATGTCAGAAATATAGACATGAACATAGGTGCATCTCTTTTTTTAGGAACTTACCTAGTGTAGATTCTGTATTAATGAGGAAATGTGCCTACTAAAACCAAATCTTGTTTACTATAATTTTTTAAAATTAATTCTTGACAGAGGTTCATTATAGATTTATTATGCTGATGATTGCTTGCAGAATCCTAGTTGCCCAGCTTCTACCATGAAACACACCAGAATTTTGTAAAAATATTCAACTCAACAAATTTTTATTAAGTAGCTCTTTATATGTACATTTCATTTTTTGTCCATTTAGTTTTTTTTATTAATTTTCTTTAGAACACTAAATCCTCAGTTTAAGTTCTGTATCTACTGATTAGTAATGTGAGCTTGGTTGTTAAACTCTCTCTGAGACTTAAAATGAGGGAATTATATTAAATTGAATGTCCTGACTTATTCCTCAGACCAGTTACAGACTGAATTTGGATTGGTTAGCATAGCTCTGTATTGCCAAAGGGCCTTCCTTACTTCTTTATTGGGTTTTTTGTTTTGTTTTGTTTTGGTTTGGTTTTTTTGCAAGGAAATGGGGTTAAGTGATTTGTCCAGGATCGCACAGCTAGCAAGTATCTGAGGTCACATTTGAACTCAGGTCCTCTTGACTCTAGGGCCAGTGCTCTATTTACTGCGTCACCTAACTGCCCCCCCCCTTAATTCTTTAAATTTCTAGGTTTAAAACAATTCCACAATT
>JAJPUD010001306.1:55336-73723 GCA_023553655.1 Myrmecobius fasciatus | reverse complement strand
CCTCCCTTCCTCCCTTCTTCCTTTACTCCCTCCCTTCCTTCCTCCCTACCTCCCTTCCTTCCTTTCTTCTTCCCTTCCTTCCTTTCTTTCTCCCTCCCTTCCTCCCTTCCTTCTTTCTCCTGCCCTTTATTTATTTTCTCCAACTTTTAGTCCCTATCCCCTAAAGCTGTATAGAGTGGTCTTACAGAAGAACCTTCAGGTGTCTTAATAGGTTACAATTTAACTTGATTTGAAAAATGTTTTTGAACTCTTAAAATACCAGGATATAAATAAGGTGGAGTTTCATGAATGAGAGAGACATGTTTTTATATGTGTTTGTTCTTGGTTGAACTCTACTCAGTGGACTTCATCCATTTGTGTTGATTGACATTTTTAATAGCATGTTTATCGATTTGTAGATTACATTAGAATAGGAGAGGTAGCTAAAAGGCTGACAGAATCTAGATGCAGAAAATCCTTAGAGGTTAGAACAGTGAGTCAAATCTAATTTTAAAAAAAAGGAAATTGTGTATGGGAAGTGAATATAAAATTTACACTTGGATTGAAAAGAAATTAATTTTATAAATTCTGATGGAGAAAGGTATAACTAAACAGTAGTTAGTATGAAAAATTATCAAGGGGTTTAATGTATTATAAGATTAAAATGAGTCAACTGTGTAACACAGTAATAGCAGACATTTGTATAGTTCTTTTAGCATTTCAAATATATACATATATGTGTATATATAATCTTATTTGAGCCTCATAACAATCCTATGAAGGGTAGGCAGAAGCATAACTAGAGTAGAGCAATTTGGGATTTATCCCAGGGGGCACCATCATTTAAAGGGCACTGGCAGTACTTTTATTCCTTTCAGCAGGATAGAAATAATTGAGCTCAGTATATAGTTAAGAAGAATAATTATTTAAAATAGGAAACTGCCAGATGGCACCCCTCCATAGAGCCTTGTTTCTTAGGATCTCTCCTCACCCAATAATCCCACATCTGAATTTGTCTTGAAAGTTAATTTAAGGATGCATTTCCTGCTGTTTGTCCTAGATGCTTTTTGGGAAATTGATTTTGGGGATTAAAATGACTAATTCTGACTTTGGAGATAGGTACTACTAATATTATTCACATTTTTTAGATGAAGAAATAGCCTTAGTGGTTATTGTGCATAGTCAGATAGTAACAGAGTTGAGATTTGAAATGGATATTGTAGCCAAAAAAACCCTAATGCTTTCTTCTTTGGGTTGCAGTAGTGAGCACAATGAAAAAAATTGTTAGTCTTCCTATAGTCTGTCTTATATAGACTACATGAGAAATATTGTTTTCAATTAAGATCTGGATGCCACATTTTGGGAAAGGCAGTGATAGTCTAGAATGAGGCTAATGTACAATGAAGATGCAGAGAGGGATTGGAAACTGTGCCAAATGAGGATTGAGAAAACTAGAAAAGTTTAGTTTGGAAAAGAAAAGACATGAAGGGTGTGGAGTGTGGACATACATTTTTTTTAAAAAATATTTAAAGGGTCATCATATACACCCAGAGAGAGGGATATGAAATATGGACCACAACAATACATAACATTTTCATGCCCTCTATTGAGGTTTGCTTGCGTTGTGTTTCCTTTCTCTGATTTTCTTTTTTTTTCTTGTAGATAGGATTTTTTTTTTGCACAACTTGTCAAGTATTTCAACATTATTAACATGTAGTGGACTTCCTGCCATCTAGGGGAGGGAAGGGGACTGGGGGTAAAATTTGTAATGGAAATCTTTGTAAAGATCAATGCTGGGGAACTACCCATACATATGTTATACAAATAAAAAGCTTTAATTAAAAAAAAAGATTTGAGGTAAAACAAAAAAAAACCCGAATATTTAAAGGGTCATGTGGTAAAGGCTAAATACTTTTTTCACTCTGGTCCCTTTCTTAAAGTTACCACCCTTTTTTTATTCCTACCCAACTTAATTTTGAGTCTACTTCACTGGACTTGACCCTGCTTATATTTTCAGCCAAACTCCTGTTCTGTGTCATATTTATATTATTCTTGCCTTGCAACTTATTGTGCATACAATCTGTAACCTATCCCATGAACACATTTTTGTGCTTTCTCATTACTGTCCTTGTTTATGCTGTGTGCCCTCTATTTAGAATGATCTCTTTTTATCTGTTGAATTTTTGCTTAAATTTGGAAGTTGAGCTCAAATGTACCCTTTCCCTCTCTGTTTCTACCTCTACAACCTTCCTATTCAAACAATGTGCAGCAATTTTGCACCTAATGATGCTATTTGATGAGGCTGTCTATTTTTGTGTCATCTTGCTGTTGACTTGTAAGCACCATGAGTGTAGGGACCTTGTTTTTTCTGAATGGCTTTATTTTAATAATGAGTAACTAATTCTGGCACCAAATGAAAATTAGTTTCATTAGGTGAACTCTTTGACTGCAGTTTCTCTACTTTTGTCCTTTTATTTTCATTTGGTGGTTGTCTTCCAGGTCATTTGCTCAGTTATATCAGAAAAATTTGCTACTTGCAAAACAAAACAGATAAATAATATGTGGCAAATAAAAATTCACTAGACATGGGTAAAATTAATTTTAATGAATAAGATTCCAAGGATCGACATTTGTTCAATTAAGAACCTTTTACAAATGCCATGTTATGCCCTTCACATGTCCTGTGTTCCACATGTTGAGTATTAAGCACAACGAATAAGAATTGGATCTATGAAGCTCTGGGGATTTGTTTGTGTTCCAAATGAGCACACATTGAAGTAAACTGAGTCAGTCACAGGAGCTTCTCTGACTTTGACAACTTTCCAGCTGCCGGGTACAAGACTTATCATAGGTAAAGCAGCAAAGTTGGGTTTAGGGTTTTACCCAGGGGCAAGTTTTGGTGTCCTATCTGCTCTATACTCCCTGGATTATTGCTATCATATAGCTACCTGTTTTGTAGGACCATGGTCTCTCCAGGACCTTTTCCCTTCTCTCTCAACTTACATGTCCCTTATTGAGTCATCATTTCCAGGATATTGTATCTCAACTTCCAAACTATAAAACATTAAACTTGTCTGTGTTAAAGAGAGGGGGGAAAAGAGGTTGGCTTTCAGCTAATTTATGTTGAGATTAGGGTGTAGTTGGGGAGGACTGACATTGATTTTTGTTTGTTATTATTATTATCTTTATTTGCCTTATCAGAATACAAAGAGACTTGAGTTAGATGGCCTTTCATGATAGAAATTTCAAGACAACTAGAAAGGGAAGACTGGTATAAATTTAGAATGTAATGCATTTCAGAGGTATTTCATTTTACTGATGAGGGAAAATGAGACCAGGGATGGGAAATGAATTGCTCACAGTTATGCAGATAGTAAGCATCAGAAATGGGATATGAGCCCAGGTTGTTCTTTCCACCACAACTCAGAGGTTTCTTTTGGATAGGTTATGATACTTAGTGGAGACAGCTGTGTTTATACAACTAGCCCTTAATAGAAATGAACTTGAAAGTCCCAATCTGCCATTCTGGGACTTCACTTGTTTAATTTGGCATCAGTTCCTATCTCTATTCTGTTCTAGTCAGAAATATAGAGAGAGATCATAGAACTTGAGTTAGAATGAGCTTCAAAGACCATCTAGTCAAAGCATAAACCTAACCAAAACCTCTATAACATCCTGGAGAAGTGGTCATATGGTCTCTGTTTAAAAACTTTGATCATTGGGAAACTAAATGCTTCCTTGGGCAGCCCACTCCACTTTTTAATACCTCCAATTGTTAGGAAATTTTTCTATATATTGATAGGCTGAAATTTGCATTTCTACAGCTTGATTAGTCAGGAATCATTTATCAAGTTTGTCCAACAAAAAGGGATTGGGACTTTAAGTGAATTATCTTTTTACCAACATATAATACCCATAGTTGCCCAAAATGAATCATCCTTTGCCCTGTGGTTCTTACCATATTTCCTATATATAATAATACAAATTTATCAAGCAACCTTAGCTATTCGAAATGCTATTGAGCACTGAGAAGTCAGCACCCAGGAAGTCCCTGAGCAGCAGATTCTTATGTGCTTCTTTTAGAAGGAGGCTTCTGTGCTCATCTCTCCAGGGAGATGATGACTTGAGCTGTACTATTGTAATAACTTCTTACCTAATTATCTCTGTCTCTGTCCTTCCATATAGATGATAAAATATTCTTTCTGAGGCACAAAGATCTCAGAAACTTATGGTGACATATTTTTAGAATGAGATAAGATCTGAGAGATCATCCACTTCAGCCTTTACAATTTAACATGCCTGAAATGAAATGACATGTCTGAGGTCACAAAGTAGTAAGTGACAAAGTCAGAATTGGAACCCAAGCCTTATGAATCCAAATATCTGGTGGTGTCCATACTATAATAGGCTGCCTTTGGGATGGATACCGACTATTTAATTTGACATTTAAAGGTTTCAGTAAACTTTCCAACCTTAATTCCCTGCATTATTTTATTCTATTTATTTCCTTGTATTCTACAATCCAGCCAAACTGGACTAACTATTCCCCTTGCCCAAGATGCATACCTGCTTCATTTCTGTCTATTGAAATCCTTTTCTTCTTTCAAGACTTGGGGTTAGTTGATGGGTTTGTCCTTCTCCCAGCTGCTTCTTTCTCCTCCTCCTCTATCCTCAATAATTCAACATCCCCTCATGCTTTTGGTACCACAGAAAAGCCTGTAGAATTTTTTTTGCAGAATTTTTGCAGAAAAGCCCATAGAATTAAGAAAGGAAACTCAAAAAATTTTCTCAGTTAGTTAATGTAGGTAATAGGCTGTCATTTTGCTACCTGATTACATCTCTCCCTTACCTGTGACTTCCTTGCCAAAAAAAAAAATACATTAACTTGTGTTGGGGCCAGTAAGATAGCATTTCTGGAAATTGTGACATTCTTAAGTAATAGTTGTGTGTGCTAACTTTAAACTTGCAAAGACACTGGAGAATAGTTGAGAAAAAATATTTTCATCCAGATGAGATAAGGACTGCAGCAACAAATGAGAGACAATATTTTAGAAAAGACCACTTGGTCTGTCAACTTTTAGTAGTTCGTTTACTAAGGGTCATGAAGAACTGTCTGAACTCATGTGATGACTTTTGCTATATTTAATACTTTTTACCCCATATTGAATAAAATTTACAATAAAAATAAGCTTGTTTATCAATCCTTCTGTAACCAGAACTACTCTAACCTTCTAATCTTCAGAAATATGTAAACATACTTTTTTTTTTACATCCTCAGAATCAATGTATAGATATTCTGATTCTCCTTTATGGGATTATCTATTTATAATATCAAATGATTCCCTTACACCCCTCCTATTTGCACATTTTAAAATAGATCTTTCCATATTTGCCTTCATGTATTATTCCATTGCTTACTCTAAGCATTGTCCTCACCTGAAAGCTAACCCACTTCTGTTTTTGGCTAGTAAATACCTCCGATGCTACACAGCCAAAAGGACACTGGATCTTCAATCAGAAAAGCTGAAATCAGATCTTGATTTCACCTTTTATTTGCTGTCTTATCTTCATCTCTCTGGGCCTCACTTTCTTATCTGTAAAATGAAGGACTTGGAGATAATATTTAAGGTGGATGGTAGAACAATAGTAACAGTCAGGAGTCAGGAAAGCACAAGGTCAAGTTCAGCTCTGACAGTTTTATGTGATATTAAATAAGTCATCTAGCCATTTATTGTTTCTAGGCTGCTTTCTAATACAAGTTACAGATTAATTTTATGTTTGCTTCAGTAGAAGTTTACAAACTCTGAATTTTCTATACTGATGATATCACATTTATGTATTCTTTCCCTCCACCTCCTCTCTCTTCATTCAGAAGGGCCCTTTAAATGCTCAGATCTTAGGATCCTGTGTCTCTAAAAAAGAGCTTCCAAGTGACCAGAAGAAAGTATTTCCAAATCTCTCTTGGATTTATCGTAAAAAAAATACAGTACCAGAGGCACTGGACAGCTATTTCTTGCTCAATTCATCCTGGGAAATTCTGCTTTTCACAAGAAAAAGGGACATTGCCTTTGGATGCACTTTCTAAAAACCTGATGTCCCTGAAGTCTACATTTCAAAACACCTAAGAGCTTCCCTTACATTAGCACTCTTGTATTTTATATGGGATCCCAGTTTTGTGGTTTATGTGGATATTCCTCATGTTCCTTATGTGTCACACAGTTGAACTCAAAAACTATACTTGTAGAATCCTTAGGGTCATAGATTTAGAGCTGGAAGAAAACTTGGAGACCATTAAGTAAAATCCCTCAACTTATGAGGAAACTGAGGCACTGAGATGCTAAGTGACTGGCCTATGCCCATCCAGCCAGTAAAGATCTAAGGCAAGGTTTGAATCCAGCACTGTCATCTTAACCAGACACTGCAACATTTTTTGTTCCTCACTTATTCAAATTCTTGGAAATTACATGCATACCTATGTTATTTAAATATTTCTATATGAGACAATATTATAAAACTATTTTTTGCCTCTCCCATCCCCAAAAGTATTTATAAGTGTGAATATTATCTATATACCACCGAATCAAATACTTATTGTTTTAATGATCTCATAAATCCTTGTGAAAACAATGTGGTAGTTAACCCCAGTGGACATATCATTTCATTTCTATGGTTCTTTTGTTCAGCTATCTGTAAAATGAAAGGGTTGGACAAGACTTCTTAATTTCTCTTTGAATTTCAAGATTTATAATCCTACATGAAAAATTATCATTTGCCAAAAAGGATTAGGAGTAAATAAAACTGATATTTTCCCTCAGAATTGATAAATCATAAAAGTTTTACTAATATATAATTATTAACAGTCAACTTTTGTTTGTCTAGGGAAATAAGTCCAACTTGGAGATTGTGATACTGTCATTTTTTCCTACATTTCTTCTTTATATGGGTGGTAATTGTCCTATTCTGTTTTGTTGCCTTTTAGTACTATGGGATGGCAAGTGAAGGAAGAAAAGGGAAAAGACCAAAGAGTTAATAACCAAATGATAAGGGTTTTTTTTTTTTTTTTGTGGTTTAATTGGCAGAAAGATCAGTCTGAGTGAAACATGCAAATTAAAAGACCTTTTTAAGAGAATCTCTCCAGTATTATTCAGGTGCACCAAAGTAACTAGGCTTAAAAATGTGTTGTCAGGTAGAAATCCTTGTTTGTAATGAGCATGCTGCATATGGTTCATATATTTAATTGGATTAGGAAGCAAAATATACAGTGTGTTTTTTATGAAGTCATTTTTATTATATCTTTTTGTCTTGTGTTTCTGTTTCTAGGACCGGAATAGGCCCTATGACACATTTAACTTGCACTCTTTGGAGAACTCTTTAATGGATATGATAAGGACTGATCATGAGCCTCTGAAAGGTAAACACTACCCTCCCAGTGGCCCACCAATGAGTTTCGCTGATATTATGTGGAGGAATCATTTTGCAGGTTAGGAATATTCATACGTCCATTCCTTGCTTGGTGTTTTAAATGAAAATCAGCTTAAAAAAATAATTGCTATGAATTTGCTACTAGTAAAGTGCCATGAATGTCTTTAAAGTTGATTTTTTTTCTTCTTAAAAATCTGGTTCAGCAGTACAAGATAATCAAGGTTGACTGTTTTATTAATTCTCAAATTTCTTTGGAAAGTCTCTTGGTTGTTGGCATGATCACCACTGAAAATGACTTATTCAAGATCATCTAAGGAGTTCAAAACAATAGAGCTGAGGGAACTTAGCTTCCAGTCTTCTGCTATTATTTCTGGACTAATATGCCCAGTGTGTTTCTATCATCCACTATCACTAATTTGGAAGTAATCTCCATATACAACTTGAAACAACTTTATAGGAAAGACTCCCTCTTATGACAGAAAAACTTTTTTTCCTCACTATCTGCAAATAGTTACATAGAAGATGGTAATTAGATATCTTCTATCTTAACTGATAAGAGAAAAAAGAATGACTTAAATCTTAGACTGATTTAGGTTAAAATATAAGAAAGGCAGTGTGAGAGAGAACATGGTTTGATGGATCTTGTCAGAAAAATTCAGTTTTCAAGAACTATCTCCGCAACAAATGTTAAATTGTTTTTACATGTAATTGGGGGGAAATAAAATATTATTTTTTTAAAAAGAACTACCTCTTACAGACTGTGGGTGTGTGATCTCAAGGAAAACACTTTCTCAGTGTTCTCCTCCTCTGAGCTAAATTGAAAAGTTGTAGAATACTTTCTGATCTGTATTAGTTGAGGGAATTTCTTCATTGGGGGTTCACTACATTAATGAAATTGTATGTAAAAAAACCCCTCAAAATGATAAAGAAGACTGCTGATCACAAGAGCCTGCAACATCAACACTCAATTCTCTAAAGTTCTTTAAAAACAGAAGAGATATAATTGATCTGATTTTAGTTAAGTTTTCTGAGATATATGGACAGGCATTCCATGACTTAGGTCAATTTCTAGCCCTAATTTATTTAAATATTTTGATAATGGTTATATATGTGGCACTTTATTAATGATCAGTGGGAGAAGTGAATAATTGAAAATCACAGGATCAAACATACCTCCCTCTTCTAGAAGTACCAAATCTATCCTCTTCTAACCAGACCCAAGAACAAGATTTGACTCTAAAAGTAAATGTTCTGATTTTTTGAAGATCTCCCAAGGAGATTGTCTCTCTGTATTTCTTTTCTTTCTTTTTTTTTTTTTTTGAGATTTTCATGCTTGATGTTTTTGTCTTTAGTTTTTTACTTTTTGATCTACATTGGTGTCCTGGGTAGAAGGCTTCTTTCTACCCTACAAAAAGACTCACCTCTGTATTTCTTTTGCAGAGAATTTCTTTTATGCTTAGTAGAAAGAACACAGTTATCAGGCCTTGTAGTAAAGAAATTGAGGACATGGTCTGCAAGAAGTTGAGAGTTATCCCTCATATCAGCCTTTTCCTCTCTAAATGCTAAGAAGATATTAGAGATGTAATTGGTCCACAGATGTATAATTTGCCTTAATAATAGCTGTTATTAAAATCATTCTCATTGTGTCATAGCCAGATTTCTTCAACTGAGCTCTATAATAAATAGGTACAGGGCTTGGTTCCTCTCTCTCCAGAATACTTGGCCCCTATTTGTAGGCCTCCCTCTTCTTTCCTTTCCACAATAAATGAACCTGAGGTTTTCCAGTCTATAATTTCAGAAATAATTACTTCCAAGTATGATTGTGAATTGTACTGATATGGAAGGCATTAAAAGCAGTGTTAAAGGAAGATGTTAGGGGCTATGTGTATGTGTGTGTGTTTGCATGCATGTAGAGGAGGATTGCTATTGCCTGTGCTGTGATAATCCATTTGGAGTGAATAGTTGTCTTCATTTTGCAAGAGTTTCTCCACTATTCTTGGCAAGATGAGACCACTTTTCTGCAAGTCTGCTCAACTGAGACATCTGATTATTAACGAACTTTCACCAAATCAGGTTGTACCTACTGGTTTCTCCTAATGTTTTACGTATGGCTATTGCTACCTGGGCCATGGCAGGAGTGCAAATTGCTTTAATATTTGAGTAATTGGTTCCTTACACCAACACTTTTGTGGCTTGGTTTCATGGTACCTTAGCGTAAAGAGTCTGCTTCTTGATTCCTATTTCCATCCTGGAAAATTTGAGAGCTGAGAGAGCGCATGAAAATAATATGAATAAGAGCTAACATTTACATAGTCTTTTAAAGTTTACAAGGCACTTCACAATATTCCATTTGATTGACATTTCTGTATTTTAATTAACAGTTTTAGATATTTCCTAACTAAAAGCAGAGATCTTGGATGGCATAAATCACCTATCATTGTGTGTGTGTGTGTGTGTGTGTGTTTGTGTGTTTGTATTAATGAGCTTTTCTGTAGTTCTTCACCCAGGGAGTAGGATCATTGTACCCTTAAGACATGGAAGGCTCATTCAATTAAAGCTGATAAGTACCTTCTATGTATAAGCCTATTTTGGGGGGAGGGTAGGAATCCAAAATATAGTAGATATAATATCAGCCCTCAGTGAACTTGTGGTATAATGGGAAAGTGATTCATCTCTTTGTCACTATTTCTGGAACTCAAATCTTGAGTGAAGCCTAATCTCTGGGTGCCTTCTTCTGGTACTTCATGTGTTATTTGTCCCCTGAGACATAAGCACTTATCTTGAGTTTTGGGTTATGTGCTATGTGATATTTTCTGTTGAATGATTTATCCTAAATTGAATCCTCCTACCCCATCTATCTGAGTTGCTTCAAAATTGTTCTATCCAGTTCATCACTGATAGATATGTCCATGAAATTTTGAGAGCTCAGTCAAGAGAGGATGGTATAGAAAGAACTCTGAATTGGGGGCAAAAGACTGATTCTAATTCCAGTTGGGCTGCCTATTTGAAATGACTTTACCTTTCTGGACTCAGAATCCCTTCCACTTGTAATGTTCTGATATGGATCTTAATTTGGAGCTGACAGATTTCAAACTTCAAAGTTTGTATCTTTCATAAAAAGAGAGTGTTTTTCTGGAAATGTTTATCTTTGAAGACACTACCATATGTACTTCTGTGTGCTAGTGGTACAGATATAGAGAGGAAGGATATAGAGAGAACATCTACTGCCTTGGTTATAGGGAAAACATGGATTCAAGTTACATACAAAGTTGCATGGCCCTAGTCAACATCACTGAACTCAGTCCCCAAAAGACTCTCTTTGACTGTTTCATTGCATTTGTAGACTGTCAGTGGAGCCAGTTACCTTAAAGAACTAGCTGTTCTTAAGATCACACTATTGGACCCTAAAAAATTCTGTTGCTTTCCCAAAATTATTTTTCTAAATAGTGTAAGGAATAAGGTAAAAGAATTCAAAGTGTCAGCTTGATACACAAAAAAATTCTTCAAATATACTTCAAATTAAAATAGTGGTAAGTTCACAGTGACATCTCAAAGTAATCCTATATCCCATTTCATGATAGAAACATATATACATATATATATAAAGAATTATCATATATGTATACATACATATTATATGTTTAGTTTTTAGTTTAAATTTTTTTTAGTTTAAATTTTTTTAGTTTAAATTTAGTTTAGTTTTTAGTTTAAATTTTAAAAATACAATGAAGTAGACTGGGAGAGATTAAGGGAGTAATTCTGTGAATGCCACAAATAAGTTTTGGCAGCTGTTTTGCCTCAGTTTTGGGTTGTTGAATTGAGAGGTTCCCTTAAAAGCCTGTTATTTGTGATTTTTTTTTTGAAAGAATACAATGCATGGCTACTTTTATTCAGATTAATTTTCATTCTTAATTAAATTTCATTCATAATGAACAGGAGTCTTTTAGACTAACAGACTAAAAGATAGAAGAAAGAGGAGGGGGAGAAAAAGAAGGGGAAGGGGGGGATGAGAGAGCTAGGTAGGGGGGAGAGAGAGAGGGAGAAAGGGAGAGATGGTAGGAGAGAAGAGGGGAAAAGAGAGAGAGAAAAATAATACCAAGAGTATATAGGACAAGGCAACATTTAATTTAATTTATTTTTTTTTTTTGCTGAGGTAATTGCAGTTAAATGGCTGCCCAGGATCACACAGCCAGTTAAGTGTCTGAGGCCAGATTTGAACTTAGAGCATCTCTGAAGTCAGGAGGACCTATCTACTATAACAATTAGTTCCCCGAGGCAATATATTTTAGAAGGAAAATTATGAAGTAATAAAGAATCTAACTCAGCAGCTATTTAAAAAGTACCTTCTTGTATACAAGGCATTGTACTAAACATTTTGTTGTTGTATAGTTGTTTTTCAGTCAGGTCCAGCTCTCCATGACCTGGGTCTTCTTGGCAAAGATACTAGAGTTGTTTGCCATTTTCGTCAGCTAATTTTACAGATGAGGAAACTGAAACAAATAGGATTAAGTTACTTTCCTGGTGTCACACAACTACTAAGTAACTAAACCAGATTTGAATTCAGGAAGGTGAGTTCCTGATTCCAGGCCTAGTACTCTATCTACTACCTCCCCTAACTGACCATACTGACATAAAGTACAAAAACAAACTGGAAAAACACTACTTGTCCTTAAATAGTTTATATCCTGTTCAATATTTACCTATTCAAGGACAGAGATCTTGATCAAGAGGAGTTTCTGGTAAAGTAGGAGAGGAAAGCTAATCTTTCTTTCCGGTTATAAGGAAATACCTATATGGGAAATATAGGGCTTTGTGGTTTGTGATGGCTGGAATAAAAGGGGGGTGAACCAGAACCAACTCTTTATCCCCATATCTTTCTTCATGATGATTCCCAATGATGGATCATCTGTAGAATTATAGAATATGAGCTGCAAATCACCTCAGGAGACATCTTTTCCAAACCTCTCATTTTTCAGATACGTAAGTTGAATCTCAAATACTACTCCAGACCATATAGTTGAAACTTGAACCCATTTCTTCTGGTTTCAGTGTCAGTGCTTTTTCTCCTACCACCATGATGCTTTACAATTTACAAAGTATTTCCACAGAGTTTGCCATTTATAGAATCAGAGCTGAAAGCACCTTAGAGACATCTCCCAAACCCTTCATTATGAAGAAGAGAAAACCAGGGCTCATAAAGTTGAACTTCAACTTACTCATTGTCATATGACTGGTAAATTGGAAAGCTGAGGTTCAAACCCAGGTTGTCTGGCTCCGTCATTAATGCTTTCTTTCACTACATTAAATTGTCTGACTACATTCTTTAATACTACCCAATGGCAAGGGGAATCTTCTCCCAAGTCACAAGGTCTTGTTTTTTGACCTTGCCACTTAGGATTGGTAGTGATAAGGACTGAGAAAACTGGGCAGAGCATATAAGAAAGAATAGTGAATGGCATGTTCCCTGCCCACATGTACCAGGCAAAGATAATGCCCTGAGGTCTCTGCCTTGCTTACCTTGAGGACTAATTGTCTAATTGTAGGCCAGAAACCTCTTATTATTGCAGGAGCAAATATAAGCCATCTTCTTCTCATGCTGTTTTCCCTTCTGACCTCTGTCTCTATCATGCCTCTAAATGAGAACTTTAGATTAACAAAAACAAACTAAACCAGACAGAAAACAAAGCAAATAATGCAGTACTGTGGCCCTAACTGAATTCTACCACCTAACCTCAATGAGTAATTTTTTCTGTTTGAATTTTCTTTGTCTTTAGCTATTCTGACCAGAAAACCATGAAACTGAGATAATCAAAATGAAAGGAGCAGGTGTGAGTGGAGAAACAATACTAATAGATTTGTTTTTAGAATGTAATTTATGTACTGAAACAGCCAGGGAAACATTAGCTGTTTTGGTAAGCTTACTCATTCAAAGTGTCTTATGTACACATTTAAACTAAAACTGGCTGAAATGATCGCTAGAGATTTGGAGGGGAGGGGCAAGAAACATCCTTTCATGGTTATAAGAGTAGATCTCTTTATGCATAAATTAAATATATAAAAAAGTATGCTATTCAGGAACTGGACTGATCATGCTACCAATGGTGACAACATCTGATTTGCTTTACAGAGCCTATGGGGCCCCTTGGTCTTGTCCTTCTGTGAAAATTCTCCCTTATGTTGGGTATGCAATAAAGATTAGTCCATTTGTTTGTTTACTATTAGATTTGTAGGTTCTGCTATGTTTTGTTTATTCTCTATCTCTATCTCTGTCTGTCTGTCTGACTCTCTCTCACACACATACACACACACACACACATACACACATATCTAATGTGTCCATGTCTAAAAAACAAATACTGCTACAGATTCTGAGCTGGTAAAAAAAAAAAAAAAGCTATAGGCACTCCTGTAACATAATCTTGGAGTTAGGGTTTTGTTAGAAGCCAATCTATTTTTTTTTTTTTTGATCCCGCTGTCCTCAGTTCGCTCCATCTATTGCTTCTTTACCTGTTTTTATTTTAATCCCCCTAAGTCAGTACACCAGATCTAAAAATAACCTTTTGATGACAATGGCTGTTCTGGATATTATTTGTATCAGAAAAATTACCATCTTCCTATCAACATGATTTTAAAGTCTTTGGATCCATTCTTATGTGATTTGAGAATAGGGAAACTTAACACTTCAGTTTTTATAGTCAAATTTAATCAGGAGACAATGATGTATAGTGGACAATGATAGATATTGCCCACAGCTCTCTTAGAGTCAGATAATATGGTTTCAATATCCTGACACTTGGTATCTGAGTGATGGTGGGCAAACCATCCTCCTCAGGGCTTGTTTCTTTTTTTATAAGAAAAATTGCACTAGATGGCCTTTCTTTCTAGACACTAATGGTCTCTCCTCAATGGATGATTTAGATAGAAAATATGATTTGCTATTAAGAGAGTCACCAGAGACTGTCTTTTCAGGAAAATGCATTGTATTAGGTCAGAGTGAATGGAGGAGTGTTTGGAAATTTCTTGTTTTATCAATAACATCTTGAAGAGGCACCATGTACATTTTTTATTTTAAGAAAAATCCTACTTATCTATAGATTTTTTTTAGGGAAAGTAACTTTAGTATTAAGATCTTTGTGACCTAGAATAACATTTGAAGAATCAGTTCTTTTTATGGCCAACCTCATTAAATGCATATCTTAATAAAAATTAAAAATATATACTTGAACCTTCATAATTTTGACATCATTAACTTTGTGAAAACTTGTTTTTCTTAAACCTTCCAATTTTGGGTATGGTTGGGAAGTGGAGCACATTGTAGAATTTCTACAAGCTCATTTTATCAAGTATTTTTTCTAGATCTTGAAAGCTTATATTTTACAGTACACACTTAGGAGATAGCTGACAGGAACAATTTAAAAATTGCAGACCAAGGGCAGGTGACAAAATGTCACACTAGCAACACCAGGCTGCATTAACCAAAATCACCAGATGTCACACACTTGATTCTATTTTTGCAGCTGATTAAACAGCAGTATTTGTTGGATAAAGAGAGGAGGGGAAAAGAAGCTGTCATATTGCAAAATTGTGTTCAGGCTATCTTTTTAGTGTGGTTTATTTTCTATTAACACGCAAACTCTAATCAGTATAGAATTTAAACTTGAAAATAATGAAACTGTAGACACAATTATTGGTTTTATTAAAAATCGTTGCAGGATATATGGTTTGGATAGAGTTTTTTGGAAATATTTGGGAGAAAATTTTCCAAACACTACATGAAAATAGTAGATTCTGAGCTAACAGATATTGTGGTAGTGTAGTTGAAAGAACACCAAATTAAGAGTCAAGGAGATTTAGATTCTGGTCTTGGTTGTGACATTAACTGTCTAGATATGTTAGCCTCAGCACCTCTCCTCTTGAACGTTGGAGGTTAGAATCAGAATCACAGGATGACAGAGTTAAAGTTACAAAAGACTTCAGGTCATAAACAGAGGTGTCAAAATCAAATGGAAAGAGAGGGCCATTACATCACACATAAATATCTCAGCAGACTGTTTATTTACTTAGAAAACCACACAGGTTGTATTAACATTAGATAGGAACTACATTTTAATCTGGTTTGGGTCCCTGTTGACATCTTGGATCTAGACCTACCTTTCCCTCCTCTCAATTTACAAATGAGAAAACTGAGGCACAGAGTTATCTGAGAGACAGATCCAGTTTAACCAAGGTTACACAGATAAATAAGTAGCAGAGTCAGGATCCAGAATTTAGGTATTCAGCATACAAAGCTATTGCTCTTTCCATTGTGCCCACTGATTTATAACTTCCTTCCTAGCTGTATCGCTCTGTTCACTCAGTTCTGACCCCCAAAAGGGAGGCAGAATCTAACATGCTACTGTCATGGCCAAGCCTAACAACTCAGTGGGCATCATCAGGAAGGAACTTAATTCTGTCTCTCTCTGTGTCTCTTCCCTTCTCCCTCTCCCCTTCCTTCCCTTCTTCCCTTCTCACCTTCTTTCCCCATCTGTTCTTCCATTTCTCTCTCCTTCCCTCTCTCCTTCCCCCTACCTCTCTCTCTCTCTATTACCTTGCCATTATACATAACACTAACTAAAGCTCTTGGTGAGTATTTTCCTTCTTTTTTTCTCCAAAGGGCAGTGAAAGTTTTAAAGACCATTAAAAAGAATACAGGGTAGAATTGCTTCTGGGTGAGATTTGAGGAAAATGTTGAGGACATTTTGGTTGAGAAAGGTGAAGCTGAGAGAGATATCATCAACCTTTCAAATCTTATCAGGCACAGAATAGAGCAAATGTGAGTTTGCTGAGAAAATTCCAAAAACACTGGAACCAGGGAACATCACTTGAGGCTCTAAGAGAGGCAGTTAGGAAAATAAAGAGAAAAAAAACTTTAAAAAAAGATGTTAATTTGTAGGTTTCTAGAACTGAGTACCTTGAGATGTAACACAAGCTGGTTTCAGGAAGGGCTTTTAAGGCAATGTAGCATAGATCTACAGTGATCATAGCCTACTATAGACTCTCTATCTCTCATTTCTGCTGGAACCATATTATTGATCTGGGTGGGATTTTGATTTATGATTACAATCGCAAGATTTAAGTTCTTTTGACAAATTAGTTTTGAGTCCCAGAGAGGTTTCATTGTGACTTAATAGGATGAAATGGGCAGACCAGTGGCCTAGAAGTAGACACCTGGTATTGAGGTGACTTACTGCATCACATTGGAATAGTTTTTGGATTTCATTTTCCTCTTCTGCAAAGTGAGAAGTTAGGACTTGATAGTCTTTTAGAGCCAAAAAAGGACTATTCCAGTTCTAACAATCTGAGATTCTGAATATGCTAAGTTTGCATTGAAATAATTAGAAAATAGGACTGCTGGATAGTTTAAATCATGGAGGCTATTGGGGTTCAGTGTAAATAACTCTGTACTTGAAAGCAGTTAGAAGACTTGAGTTCAGTTTCAAGAACTGACCCTCAACTAATAATACTTATTATTATTGGGAATTTGAACATAATCTTGAGCAAGTCATACCTCTCTGGACTTTAGTTTCCTCATCTGAAAAAGAAGACATTGGACTAAATAATACCTAAGTTCTCTTCTAGCTCTAAATCCAATAACATTCTATTTTTCCTATTAACATGGCATTAATAAGCCTAAATGAACTCTTGATTATCTGAACCAGTGATGGGAGGGAGGAACATTAATGTGGATTATTTAAAACTTTGTGTAACTGTTTGCACCCCATCCTGAGAAAACTTGTGGAAATTGATGGAAGGCCATTAGACTTCTCTCCATGATATATTTTCATATATTGTGAAATAGGGCTATGACCGCTTCTGTTGGAGGTGCCTATTATTTCCTTTTATTTAAAAGTCTACTGAAATGACTTGAGACTGATGAAGAAAAAACCAAAACATATGAATTGAACATAAATATTTTGAAAAATACTTCTGTAGCATTAGGGTAATTAAAAAAAAGTATTTGAAACTGCTATTGGTGTCTGATAAAAGAAATAATTCTTTAATAGGAGGATATATGTTTGGAGAATTTTTCCCTTTATTCTTAGGATTTTATATGGAATATCTCACTTTCAATACTTATTAATCATTTTGGTGTAGGAAGTATTTTAAAATACTTTTCTCTATGCTTCAGAAATATCAGTTTTTTGTCCAAGTCAGTACTATATGCTTCCTTAGAGTTACAATAACATTATTTTAAGCAGTACTGTCTCTCTATTTGGTGTTTTTTTTCTTGGCTTCTTCCAGTGCAAGCCTTTTAAATCAAAATTTAATGTAGAGGAACCTAAACATTGCTGAGTAAAATACTGTTGATTTTTCTGGTCTCCCTTTCTCCCAGTCCTCTAATGCTTTTCTGAAAACCATTTGTGAGGTTTGGAAACCTGGCTTCTAATTCTATCTCTTACCAATTCTATAACTAAGACATGTTACTCCATTCTCTGAACTTTCATTCCATTATACATTAAATGAGGTAATTGGATATTTATGTACCTTTCCTAATCTAATTCATGAAATTTTTGAATGGCCTAGGGAAATGAGAAGATGATTATAAGGAGACTGTAAGTATGAAAACTAAAAGAAACAACAAAGCCCTTCTATATTTTAGGGGGTCTTTCCTTTTACACAAAGAAATTGCTACCTTCTAGTTTTGAATTAAAACCTTACTTAAAGATCTGAGTAGGAAATTGACAACTTAAATGGAATTGTTCTTTTATCACTTCAAAATTCCCTTTTTAAAAAACCCACCAGTAAGATGCAGAAAGGGTCTAAATTTTATCTTTGCTTCTATAGTATGGAATGATCTTTTACTAATTTAAATGATTATTGCAATGCATGATGAGTTTTTTTGTTGCTGTTTCTAAACAGGAGAATGTTGCATAATGTTTCACCAACTTCTGTGACCTTGTCTCAGAAAATGGCAGTTTATTCTGAATTGAGACTAAAAGTCTCTCT
>JAJPUD010001306.1:35924-55236 GCA_023553655.1 Myrmecobius fasciatus | reverse complement strand
CTCTCTCTCTCTCTCTCTCTCTCTCTTTCTCTCTCTCTCTCTCTTGCCCCCCTCCCTACCTCCTTTCCCTTCTCTCCCCTCCCCCTTTCTCTCTTCTCTCTCTTCCTTCCTTTCCCCCCTTTCCCCCTCTTCTCTCTTCTCCCTTTCCCCCTTCTCTTCCCCTTTCTCTCTTTCCCCCCTCTCTTTCTCTTTCCCCCTCTGTTTCCCCCTCTGTTCCCCCCTATTTCCCCCCTCTTTCCCCTCTCTTTCCCCCCTCTTTCCCTCCTCTCTTTCCCTCCACTTTCCCCTTCTCTTTCCCTCTCTCCTCTTTCCCTCTCTCTCCTCTTCCCCTCTCTCTCCTCTTCCCCTCTCTCTCCTCTTCCCCTCTCTCTCCTCTTCCCCTCTCTCTCCTCTTCCCCTCTTTCTCTCTTCCTTCCTTTCTCTCTTCCCTCTTTTCTCTCTTCCCTCCTTTCTCTCTTCCCTCTTTTCTCTCTTCCCCTTTCCCTTCCCCCTTTCTCTTTCTTCTCCCCCTCTTCCTCCCATCCCCTCTCTGTGTGTCTCTTTTGGGTAAGAGGGCATATGCCCAATTTTCTGGTTTCAGGACTGAGGGGAGGCATTCTTCTCTCAAGTTCCCAAAGAAGTTTTAAAATGAATGATCCCTAATCTCTTGATGATTGTTAATGCCCCTTTTATTGCTGTGTGGTATATTTTTCTTCTGATGAATGAATGAAAGAAAAAAAATTTATTAAGTGCTTATATATCAAGTATGATATGAAGGTCTTGGGGTCTAAATAGAAAAAGCAAGACTATTCTCAAGGAGTTCATTCATACTCTATATAAGGGATATAATACATAAGAGCTTGCTTTGGGGGTTGGTGGAAAGATAAAATACTATTTGGAGAGTTTTGTGACCAAACTTAAGGTCATTGGAGACCACCTGGGAAACCCAAGAGTAAAAATCAGAAATTTTAGCTAAAAGCACTGTTTCCAGGAAACATATTTTATGGTTCTTTTAAGCAGAATTGCTAAGTATCCAGCATCTGCTCTTTTATTAGCTCAGAAGTGATTGTTCCAGCATTCTAGGAAGCTGCCACCTAAGACCACATAGCAGTTCTGAGTACTTTGCCAGAATGGCTATGTAGTAGAACAGAACAGTAGACTGAATCATAGTAGCTAAAGAGCCAGGCCTTCTTCAGCTACTGACCAGCTGTGTGACTTTGGGCAACTGACTTCCTTTCCTGGGGATTTAGCTTCCTTACCATTTTCATTTGAGGGGATTGGATGAGATAGTGTCTTTCAACTCTGAAATTTTATGATTGATTGAAGCTACCTATGTCTCAATATGGTCTAGAAGATGACAGGCTGACCTTAGTAAGACCTGGGCCATACAAAATTCTCTGAACTTTTCAGTGTCTTGGGCAACTTTAGAATACTATTACAGACTAGGTAAATCTCTGTGTCTGTGTAGGGAAGGGAGTTCCCTTTATTTTTCAAGCCACAGGTATCTTTCCCTGTTCCTAACTTCCAATCCCCTATAATATACCAGTTGAGTGTATTTTACTGTCTTTCTCCCTATCTCTATTTTTATTATATGCTAAATTATTGCGGGAATCCTGCCTTTTCTTTTCCTCCCTTTATGTCTCAAAATACATAACTTGTGTGTGTATCAATTTGTTACTTGTATCAAAAGGTCAAGGTGAGAGGTTATAGAATAAAAACTTAAGAGAACTGCTTTTATAATTCTGGTATACTGATAAATGTTAGAGTCTGTGAAATTCTCAGAGCTTTATGACAAATCTCTGGCTTAATTTTAGAATTGGGGCATGGTTCTGAGACTTGCATATGCATATTTTTATAATTTTATTTTTAAAGCCTCTGTAATGGTTGTTTCCTGTAACAGATTTAAGATGTAAAACCATCTGCTTTTTTCTGTTTTAGCTCCTTGGGAATGTTCTTATCTTGTAATAGTTAACTCTATTAAGTTGAACACTTTTTTTTCTTTCCACTCACCAACATTTATTTATTTATTTGTTTGTTTTTAGGACGCATGGGAATAAATTTCCATCATCCAGGAACAGATAACATTATGGCACTTAACAGTAAGTGTTTATCTGACATAATTTCTAAAAATAGAAGTTGTCTGAGTATGTTTTCTAGTTTTTATAGTTGATTCATTGTAATTCAAAGCCTTCCAGCAAATAAATGGTGTTGACTGTAGTCCTTGACTGTAGATTTTGGATGTAAGGTAGAATACTAATGGGATAAAACACTAAACATATTTTGAGAATTGCTATTTGGGTATGAATTGGACTAGATGGCTGCCAAAGTCTCTTTTAACTTTTCAAATTGTGTGATGATTTAATTGGCCTCAGACCTGAAGATAACTATCTGCAGAAAAAGAAAATGAGTATCTCTACTGCTGAAGTAGAATAATATAAGAATATGAAAACTAAGTGAATCCTATATTTCTGTCTCCAACTTGTCTATATCAGACTTCATACATGTCAGTCATTTCCATGTACTCTGTGGTTCAGATATATGAACTGCTCTGCCATGACTTCCATTGGATTTTCCATGTCCTATCTATGTTCCTTCATGGAGCTTCCTTCCGTGTCTGCAATGTCATTATTCCTCATTACTACCTTTTAGAATTCTTGATCTCCTTTAAAGTTCAACTCAAAGGGCACCTCCTCTATGAAGTCTTTCTTGATTCTTTCTCCTCTCAGCTATTAGAGCCTTTCTTCCCCAAATTAACCTTGTATTTATTCTGTACGTCTCTATTGAGACAAAAGTTTTATGAGGAGGGGGGAAGCCTCTTTCACTTAAATCATTTTTGCATTTTTGTTGTTCAGTCATTTTGGTCGAATTCGACTCTTTGTGAACCTATTTGAGGTTTTCTTCTACAGAGGCAAAGACTCTGGAGGGTTAGTCATTTCCTTCTCCAGCTCATTTTACAGATGTGGTAATGGAGGCCAGCAGAGTGAAGTGACTTGTCCAGAGTCACACAGCTAGTGAATATCTGAGGCCAAGATTTGAAGTTAGTTCTTTTGACTTCAAGTCTAGCATTCTACCCATCTACTACACCATCTCGGTGCTCCTTAATGACATCCCCATAACTTCACCCAAGATAGTCTCTTCAGTACTAATCGGTTGATTGTTAGTAAGTAATTGACTATTTTAGGCTTAGCTTTTGGTGAGTTTTATACTTTGGTTGAATCACCACAATCTGATTTTCCTTACCTATTCAGGTTCAAGGATTTAGTTCACTCAGAAGTGACCTTGCTTTGGATAATCAATAAAGAGTACCCTAGTGTAGAAGGAAATAACTTAAAAGCATGTCATTTTTAATTGACAGTGACAACTATATGGGATGTCACAAAAGTCTTAGTGCAGTTTTGCACCTGTTAAAGCATTAAACTTCACTAAGACTTTTGGAACACCCTGTATCTCTCAGCTTATTGCCTTCCCCCCATGTTTTCTTCTAGCAATATAGGTAATAGAAATTGCTTAACTGAATATTTAATTGTTTTTCTAAGCCCTTTTGAGCATTTCTTGCCCACTTTAATATGGGTGGAGGGAAGTTTAAAGAACGATGGTGGTTTGAGAATTGGGAAATCATGATTACAGTCTTACTTGTGTTAGTAACTTAGCCTTATGATCTTGGGTAAGCCACATCACCTCTTACTTTCCTTATATCCAAAATGAAGTATTTTTCTGAGGTGAGCTCGCCCATAATTTATAACCACAACCATGAATATTACAAATGTTCCCATTGAAAACTCAGCATTTGTTATTAGCATTAGTTATTATATATATACATATGTGTATATATATATAGTTATTAGCGTTACTACGAAAAAAACAAAGTTGACTAGAAACTGCTTCCCTTACCTTGTCCTGCAGAGCAGATTGCTAAGGCAAGCGGCTAGACCCTGCTTTGAACAATGGTGTTTGTACTCTTATTCAAAAAAGCCTTATAGTCATGTAGTTCAGAGGTGTCAAATGCACGGTCTGATCCAGATTAAAATGCTGTTCCTATCTGATTTCAGTGTGTTGATGTAGTAATAAAAAAAAGAATTCTATAAATATGCATGATGTTCTAAGTCATTATGCAGCCCATAGGGATCTTTATGTACAGCTTAGTGGTCCCCATTTCTATTTCAGCTTGACACTACTATGGTAGGTTCTTCACATTCTCAAAGCTTACTGTTTTTTTTTTTTTTGGACTGATTTTTGCATTAACCTCAATGCTAGTAAATGCTTTTATACCTGTAAGAAAGATCATAAATGTAACCTGGTGAAAATGAATTTTATCTTTAAAACCCTCAAGATGAAATTTAAACACTTCATATAAAAAATTCTTGGTAGCATTGCCCATTTTCTCCTTTTCGTATCTAAATATATGTTGCTATTTTTAAAACAGAATGAATCAGTAGGTTAGATGTGTGCTTCACAGAGTTTTTGTAAATAGTAACTCTGGTGTATTAATAGAAACTCTATTGTTTGTTATTGTTATTAGCTTACATGAAGTCTCCAAAGGGACTTCTCAAACTTTTGTTTATTTGAAGGCTTCAGCTTTTAAGCATAGAACAAAAGGACTTGGAGTCTTCTTGACCCTAATGGCTTTCCCTACCACTTGTGACTTTTGCCTTTGGAAAAATGCCAATTACTTGAGTGTTGATTAACAAAAATGTAATCAACTGTCCCTTGAACTGAGTTGAAAGAAGGAGAGGAAATTATTTGCATCTTCAAGGTGAAGCTAAAATTAAATCACTTTACTAGTCATAGGATCATAGAGCTGAAAATTACCGCAGAAAGACAAATAATCTATTTCCTCTCATTTTACAGATGAGGAAATTGAGACCCAATGAGGTTAAATTTCTTGCCCCAAAGTCACATTGTAAGTAGATGGCAGAGTCAGGATTGAACCCAAATGTATCTCTCTAAATCCATGATCCAAATTTCACACAACTGTTCTGAGAAGGACTAGTAAGTCAATGTAATATAAAAAAATTAAGACCAAGTAAATTTTTACTTATATATTACTTAGAACCAATACATTTATTAGTCATATTTCTCTTTTAGCCAACAAAATTATGTTACTTTGATAAGTCATTCTAACAAGACCCATGTTTTTCTTTAGAGATAGGAGTGTAGCAGATTTAGGATACAAAGATGTATATCCCTCATTAAATGAGTCTTATGCCATTAGATATTATGACTTTAAAAGATTTGATTTACTTGTTTGATTTTAAGATATGCCATTAAGGGGAATTTGAGGGAATATCTTCTTTTCGAGTTGACAAAAAAGAAGGTTTAAATGAACCGATTAAGTAATTTCATTCTCAAAATGAGATTCTTTCCTGTCTTTCTATCTTTCTTCCCCTTCCCCTCAAATCTTATAACATAGCTTAATCTTAAATCTGAGCGGATAGGTGGCACAATAGATAAAATACTGAGCCCAGAGGCAGGAAGATTCATCTTCCTGAATCCAAATGCTACCTCAGACCCTTCCCAGCTGTGTGACCCTAGTCAAGTCACTTAACCCTGTTTGCCTCAGTTTCTTTATATGTAAAATGGGCTGGAAAAGGAAATGGCAAACCATCATAGAAGTTTTGCAAAGAAAACTCCAGATGGGATCACAACTGGAAACAACTGAATGACAAATCTTAAATGACTTCTACTTTAGTCTATGGTTGACTGGGTTTAGTTTCCCATAAGGCTAAATTCTTTTTAAAGCCAGTTGTTGTTTAAATACCCTTTAAAAAGGAAAGTAAAGAGCCAGTAGAGTTGATCCTTAATGGCAACAACAATAACAATATATGAATAGGTGATCTCTGGCCTCCTTTCTTCTGCTACCTAGTTGGATTCTAGACTTCAGAGCTTAATAGCTGGGAGACTGACAAGACAGAGAAAGATGAGTATTCCATACAAAAGCCTATCAAATTTTCCAGTTGGATTTTTATCATCTAATCTGCTTCTAAGTTCAAAGCATGGAACCCCACTGGGTGGCAGAGTGTAATTGTTTGGAATGGTATATTATTATTTCTTTTACAAAGTACTTCATATTTATTGACAGAACATATTAAAAATTCTGTACTTTGCTTGTCCAAATTTCATAGAGGCAGATCAAATCCTAAGTGATTGTCATCAAGAAGAATTTATTAAACTGCTAAATCATGCATGGTACCATTATAGGAACAGAATAAAACAGATAAAACAGACTTTACCTCTCTCTTCTCAGGATTTGAGCTTCAAATAATAGTACCATATTTATGTAGCTCTTTAAAGTTTACAAAGCACTTTCCTCACAAGAACCAGAAGTGAGTGGTTTCTCTCTTTTTTTTACAGATGAGGAAACTGAGGCTCAGAGACATGACCTGACTAAGGTCATATCCACTCAGAGAAGGTGTGGGAGGTGTGACCTTTTTAATGTAACTCTGATGCAGACAATCATAAAAAGCATAAAAATACCTAAATAAGAATTGTTTATCTTGTCTCTGTTACAGGATAAGAGTTAGAAATGAGATTTTCTGGAGTCCCAAGTTTGGCCAGAGAATGGTTGGGTCAAGCTGTTGCTTGCCTTCTGATTTTCATGGGAATGGCACTCTATGTGCTGTTTGGGTGAAGATCCCCAGATAAGAAAGGCAAGACCAGGTCATAAGATACTGCTACAGAAGGAATGTATGTGTATTTAGAGACACATACATGTGCAAAAGAAGAGGTGGTGGTGGGGGAGCAGAACTATGATGTCATTGGTATGGGTACTTTTCTGAAAGGAAAAACTGCCAATGTACGGTTATTCTGCAACTTAGTCTTAAGTAATTATGATAACATTGAGAGATTCAAGGTCATACAGTCAGCCAGAAGGCACATAACCATGTTCCAAGTAACATGTAAAGTTCAAGGGATGAGAAGACAAAAATGAAGTAATCCCTGACCCCAAGGAGCTTATATTCTTTTCACATCTCATTTTCTTTATTTTTTAATTAACAAGCATTTCTTTTCTCTCTTTCCTCTTTCCAACTTAAAAGGAAAAAGAAAAAGAAAACCCTCATAACAAATATTCAGTCAAGTAAAAGAGATTGCCACATTGTTTTTGACCAGAAATGTGTGTGTCTCATTCTGTATCCTGAGTTCATCCTCTTTCTGTCAGGGGATGGGTAGCATGGATGATCACCTTGGTTGGCCATTGCATTGAGCAGAAATCTTAAGTATTTTAAGGTTTTGTCTTTATGATGTTGTGTATAGATTTTCCTCATTGTTCTGTTTGCTTTATTTCAAATTGGTTCATTCAATCTCCCCAGGTTTGTCTGCACTGATAAGTTATCTAGTTACATATGTAGCACAATAATATTCCACTATGTTCATGTAATATTTTGCCCAGCCATTCCCTAAATCATATCCTGCTCCCAGTTTCCAATTCTTTGACATTAAAGAAATAATTGTTATTATTTTTGTACTTTTGGCTTCAAGGGAACATGTATTCTAACAAGGAGGGCAACATGTACATATCTAAGAACATACAGAATGCATATAAGGTAATTTCGAGAGGGAGAGCAGACACTAGCAATTGGGGAAATTAGTATGTATCAGAGAGGAGACATGAATCCAGTTCATCTTGACTTCAAAAATGCTCTATTGATCCCTTATACCAGACTATCTAGCTTATTCTATGTAATATATATGTACATATATATTTAAAAATAGCTTTTTATTTTCAAAACACATGAAGATAGTTTTCAGCATTCACCCTTTCAAAACCTTGTGTTCCAAATTTATTTTCCTCTCTTTCCTCCACCCTCTTCCCTAGACAGTAAATAATACAATATATGTTAAACATGTGCGATTCTTCTATACATATTTCTGCAATTATCATGCTGCACAAGAAAAATCAGATCAAAAAGGGAAAAAAAATGAAAGAAAGCATGCAAACAACAATAAAAAGGTGAAAATTCTATGTTGTGATCTTCATTCAGTCCTTGCAGTCCTCTCTCTGGGTGCAGATGTCTCTCTTCATCACAAGATCATTGGAATTGGCCTAAATCATCTCATTGTTAAGAAAGAGTCAGTTCCATCACAGTTAATCACATAATCGTTGTTGCTGTGTTCTTTTGGCTCTATTCACTTCCCTTAGCATCTCTTCATGTAGGTCTCTCAAGACTTCTCTAAAATCATCCTGCTGGGTGTTTTTTATAGAACAATAGTATTCCATAACATTCATATACCATAATTTATTCAGCCATTCCCCAGTTGATGGGCATCCACTCAGTTTCCAGTTTCTTGCCACTACAAAAAAAAGCTGCTACAAACATTTTTACATGTGTGAGACTTTTTCCCTTTTTTATGATCTCTTTGAGATTCAGATCCAGTAGAGACACTGCTGCATTAAAGGGTATGCACAGTTTGCTAGCCTGTTGGACATAGTTCCAAATTTGTCTCCAGAATGGTTGAATCAGTTCACAACTGCACCACCAGTGTATTAGTATACCAGTTTCCCTATATTTACTCCAATATATTTTTATCTTTTCCTGTCATTTTAACCAATCTAAGAGGTATGTAGTGTACCTCAGAGTTGTCTTAATTTGCATTTCTGTAATCAGTAGTGATTTAGAGCATTTTTTTTTGTATGACTAGATATGGCTTTAATGTCTTTGACAATTGTCTGTTCATATTCTTTTTATCATTTATCATTTGAAGAATGGCTTATATTCTTGTAAATTTGAGTCAATTCTCTATATATTTTAGAAATGAGGCTTTTATCAAAACCCTTGGATAGAAAACATTTTCCCTAGTTTTCTGCTTCCCTTCTAATCTTGACTGCACTGGTTTTGTTTGTACAAAACAATTTTAATTTAATATAATCAAAATTGACCATTTTGCATTTCATAGTCTTCTTTAGTTCTTTATCCATAAATTCCTTTCTTCTCCACAGTTCTGAGACTTAGATCCTTGTTCTCCCAATTTGCTTATAGAATTATCTTTTATGTCTAAATCATGAACCCATTTTGACCTTATCTTAAAATAGGGTGTTAGGTGTTGGTCAGTGCCTAATTCTTGCCATACCATTTTCCAATTTTCCCAGCAATTTTTTGTTAAATAGTGAGTTATTATCTAGAAGCTGGAGTCTTTGGGTTTACCAAACACTAGATTACTGTAGTCATTGACTATTGTGTCTTGTGAAACTAATCTATTCCACTGGTCAACTACTCTATTTTTTAGCCAGTACCAAATGGTTTTGATAACTGCTGCTTTATAATATATTTTTAGGTCTGGTACAACTAGGCCATCTCCATTTGCATTTTTCATTAATTCCCTTGAAATTCTTGGCCTTTTGTCTTCCAGATGAATTTTGTTATTATTTTTCTAGCTCTCTAAAGTAATTTCTTAGCAGTTTGATTGGTATGGCACTGAATAAGCAGGTTAATTTAGGTTAAATTGTCATTTTTATTCTATGTAATATTTTGTTTTGTTTTAAAATTTATTTTATTCTTTAATACCAAATAAAATGAGCATTTCCATTTGTAAAATAGAAAAGAAAAAAAAGATTATATGTGAAATTGTCAATTTCTATTATGTACAATTTGCTTTTTATTTTAAGTGCATAATAAATCAAATAACATGCACATGTGAATCATTATACTTCTGAAAAAGCTGAGAACTGTTAATTCAATATTGAACAGTCTTTGATTATCTTTTTCTTTCTCCTGAATTTTCTTGCTTTTGAAAAGTGAACATGAGAATCTAATAAAATTCCATTTGATTGAAAATCTGGATGATTAGAATAGAGACTATACTAAAATTTAACTTTGCATTCTTAGTAAATAAGTTTGTTAAGCAAATTGGTGGTATACAAAGTGTTTAGATTCTTTGAAAATAAACTTTTTAAATACCCACAAGCACTTAAAAAATACCACTAGATGCCCATTGTTGCTAGCATCCTGGCTGCAATTCTTTCAAAGACTTTATAGTCTTGTTCCCTAAGGACCTTTACTAAGTAACATCTTATTAGCCTAGTTTTAGCCTTGGTTGGTATTTGGAAGTAATTAAACTCCATTTCTTTTAAAATATTCTATAATTAAGATTTTTTCCCTGATTCAGCATGGCTTTCTCACCCATCAGTCCAAATTACAAAATTTTATTCTAGGGAAAACCCTAAATAGAAAATTGTTTCTTAATTACAGCTGTAGTTGCATTTGGACTGTTGTTTGGATGTTTTGCTTTTCCATTTTCCCTTTAAATTTTCTTGAAAACTTTTTTCCCCTTTAATTTTCATCATTCTGTCTACTAATTGATGATAGAGAGGTTCTAGTAGTGTGCTTGCTGTTGGTGAATGATACTGAGCTTATCGGGTATAGCCTTGGAATTCTCTCATTGAGATGCATGACCACTCAAGAGATAAGCCTTGTAATATATAAGAAAAACCAAGGAAATGAAAAATGCATTTTTTATGACATGCTGTTGGATGGGTAGCCTGTTCAGTTAGCTCATCAATGCCTGTACAGGCATCGTAAACAGTGTATTGAGTCTAGAATTCTGTAGGAGAAAGAAATTAAATCAAAACTCATTTCTTCAAGGGCATGGAGATCTGAAGGATTCCAAGGTGAATTTTCTACTGTAAAAGTCACCCTTTTTTAAGATAAGTATTCTCACATGAGGGTGTGGTATAGATAGAGATCTGGGTCTCAGTGTCAGGAATAATTATGCTCAATCCTGCTTCTGATGCCCGTTGACTATATGACTATTGACAAGTCACTTCTGAGGATCTTTCTTTCCTTCACTCCCCCAGATAACTCACTAAGACTTAAGTTTATTATAACTTGGTATAACAGTTCTAGTTTTGCATTTAGAGGGAGTTTCCTCACTGTGAGTGCCCCCAAACCAGTCAGAAAATCAGGTCCTATCCCTTCCCTCCCAACCGAATTCTCCCAGTCATTCTATATGGCTGTGACTCATGGAACACCCACAACCTCGATTTGCAGGTGACTCAGAGGACAAAGATTAAGCAGGCTTGTAGCTTATTAGCTTGTTACCAACAATGACTTGCAGGAGAAAAGTGATGCAAAAGATTGTATCAAGGACTTGAATGACCAGAAATGGAGGTGGGTCAGTCACATATTATGGATGAGGGATAATAGCCTCAGTTTTCGACTTATAACTGTGAAATATTAAAAGATTAAGAGGAAGGCTTCTATTACATAAAGTGGCTCCTTTAAGGAGGATTCACAGAATATAGGCTAGAATAGTATGAGGAGAGGGTGTGTCTGTACTGGGTTGCTGTCTGTACTGGTTGATAAATGGAGAGTGAAGGGAGAGACGGTATTAACTTGCGTGAGATCACATATTTATGGAAAGTTAAATCCATCTTATTCTCATACAAAGTATTGGCAAGCTAAAGCTGGTTAGTCAAGAATGGCTTTTGGGTAATTGTTCATTTGTTGTGCAAGTGTCATTGCCATCTTTCCTATTGCTGCTGCTTACTACCTTGCCATAAGAACTGATAATTAATATACTTTTTTTCTCCTCAGAGTGTTATGAGGAAGGGATTATAATTATGGCTTGCTTCATTCAGTGATATAAGTAGTCTTCCCGTGTTTACATATCTGATATGTGAATGGCCTAAATTACCCAACTCCCAAAGGATATCCAGGAAATCACAGCACCCGCAGTTGCTGCTGTTCTCATCATTTCAAAGAACTGAGAGATATACATACATACATACACATGTTTATGTATACACACACACATACATATTTGACCCTTCCCACTCAAAGGGCTCTGTGGGAAGCTACCAGAGGCCTTACTTCTTAGCTACAACACTTGCTTCACATATAACTGGGATACTTCTCATCATTGGTCCTCTGCCAATGTGCTAAGACCTTCCTCTCTACTTTTCATAGTTATTTCTCCAAAGATGAAGAATATTTGTTGTAACGAGAAAAACTGTTGACCTGACCTCACTATATAAACATATTATCTATGTTTTATCTTGGCTCTTTGCTATTCCTAGTCATTTTTTGGGTCATACTCACTATCATAACAAATTTTCACATTGGCTATATTGGTCATATCCTATATAAATACATACCTATACACACATATGTGTATATGTCTCAGTCTGCTTTATGAGTCCACTATTTTGTCAAGAAGTGGGTTGCTTGTCTCATTAAACATTACTATTATATCATAGTATAGTATATACTGTATATATAGTATAGTAATAGTAATAGTAATAACTGGCATTTATATAGCACTTACTATGTGCCAAGCACTGTGCTAAACACTTTTTAAATATTATCTCATTTGATCCTCCCAATAAGCCTGTGAGGTAGATACTATTATTATCATCTCCATTTTCCAGATGAGGAAATTGAGGCAATCAAAGATTAAATCACTTGCTCAAGGAGCCAGTGCTAAGCAAATATCTGAGGCCGGATTTGAACACAAATCTTCCCATCTACAGACTCTGCCCTCTAGCCACTATGTCACCTATTACTCATTAGTAATACCCCACTCTTTGTCAACTTTTGTCTTTCCTAGAATCTCTAGCATGGTATGGGGAGGAATGGGGAATCAGAGATCTTAAATTGGAACTCAGTGACCTCATTAGTAGAGCTGACCTTTTCCAGCTCTGTTATCTATTATCCTAGAGTCATCATAGTGGTTGTTTTAGAATTATTTTTCCTCTCACTTTATAAAGAATTAAAATATTTTGATATGAATTTCCTAATGTATTATGAAATTAGAGTAGGTATGGTTATGCAGGAGACAAACCCTATACTTGACTCACCAGAAAGGATGGAATTTAATGCTTCTTTCTCAGACACCCTGTGGGGTCAAGATATGGGTTCTGGATGGTAAACTGGTCTTATAGTCAGGAACATCTGGCTCCTGAGTTACATCTCTTGAGTCCTATTGGTTGTATGACCAGTCAACTTTCTAAGACTACAAGTCACAATGCAGGTATCAATCTGCATTGGTAAAAGAAGTTTCCTGCACCAATTATATCATAGTCTGGTTAAAAAATATTTGAAAATCCATTCCTTTACAATCTCAGCCTTTCCCCTTTTAAGTATTTTCAATCTTAATCATTTTAAAAAATGTTCAGGTTTCCTCATTTTCTTTTTTGTGGCTTGATATCATTACCAGCTCATAGTTGTAAGCTCATAGTTGTATCATCTATTTTCTTTTTCTCTGACATGTCCCTATTACTTTTACTATTTGTCTACTTTGCATACCCTTGTGTCAATTTTAACAGCCTAACAAAAAGTATTTCTTTCAAGTATATATCAGTATATCTTCTTTTTTTTAAATTTATTTTATTTGCATAACATATGTGTGGGTAATTCTTCAACAATAACCCTTACATAGCTTTCCGTTACAAATTTTTCCCCCAACTCCCCACCCCTCCCCTAGATGGCAGGATATCCACTACATGTTAATTATGTTAAAATATTGGCAAATCGAATATATGTATACATATTTCCAAACTTATCATTGTTGTGCAAGAAAAATCTTATCTACACAAACGATATATCAGATAAAGGAAACACAATGTAAGCAAACATCAATCAAGGAGTATGAGAATGTTATGTTGTGGTCCACATTTCACATCCCTCTCTCTGGGTGTATATGGCTTTCTTCAGTGAACAATTGGAGGTGGTTTGAAACATTTCATTGTTGAAGAGAGCCATCTCCATCAGAATTGATCGTCATATAGTACTGTTGTTGCCGTGTATAATGATCTCCTGGTTCTGCTCATTTCACTCAGCATCAGTTCATGTAAGTCTCTCCAGGCCTCTCTGAAATCATCTTGCTGGTCATTTCTTACAGAACAATAATATTCCATAATATTCATATACCATAATTTATTCAGCCATTCTCCAATTGAAGGGCATCTATTCAATTTCCAGTTTCTAGCCACTACAAAAAGGGCTGCCACAAACATTCTTGCACATGTGGGGCCCTTTCCTTCCTTTATGATTTCTTTGGGATATAAGCCCAATAGAAATGCTGCTGGGTCAAAGGGTATGCACAGTTTGATAACTTTTTGAGCATAGCTCCAAATTGTTCTCCAGAATGGCTGTATCCGTTCACAGCTCCACCAACAATGCATCAGTGCCCCAGCCCTCCCACAACCCCTCCAACATTCATCATTAACTTTTCCTGTCATTTTAGCCAATCTGATAGGTGTGAAGTGGTACCTCAGGGTTGTCTTGATTTGCATTTCTCTGATCAACAGTGATTTGGAGCACCTTTTCATATGACTATAAATAGTTTTAATTTCATCCTCTGAAAATTGTCTGTTCATATCCTTTGACCATTTATTGATTGGAGAATGGCTTGAATTTTTATAAATATGAGACAATTCTCTATATATTTTAGAGATGAGACCTTTATCAGAACCCTTAAATGTAAAGATGATTTCCCAATTTATTACTTCCCTCCTAATCTTGTCTGCATTGGTTTTGTTTGTACAAAAACTTTTTAACTTAATATAGTCAAAGTTATCTATCTGGTTTTCAATTAAGAGTTCCAGTTCTTCTTTGGACATAAATTTATTCCATCTCCATAGGTCTGAGAGATAAACTATATTACATTCCTCTAATTTACTTATAGTATCACTCTTTATATCCAGATCATGAACCCATTTAGATCTTATCTTGGTATGTGGTGTTAGATGTGGGTCAAGCCCTAATTTCTTCCACACTAGTTTCCAGTTTTCCCAGCAGTTTTTGTCAAATAGTGAATACTTATCCCAAAAGCTGGGGTCTTTGGGTTTATCAAAAACCAAATTGCTATAGTTATTGCCTAGTTTGTCTTGTGATTCTATCCTATTCCACTGATCGACTACTCTATTTCTTAGCCAGTACCAAATGGTTTTGGTTTATAATATAGTTTTATAATATAGTTTATAGATGTGGTACTTTATAATACTTTATAATATAGTTTATAATATAGTTTTATAATATAGTTATATAATATAGTTGCTTTATATAATATAGTTTTAGATGTGGTACAGCAAGTCCACCATCGTCAGCCTTTTTTTTCATTAATCCCCTTGAAATTCTTGACCTTTTGTTTTTCCAAATGAACTTTGCTACTATTTTTTCTAGATCTGTAAGATAATTTCTTGGGAGTTTGATTGGTATGGCACTAAATAAGTAAATTAGTTTGGGTAGTATTGTCATTTTTATTATATTCGCTCGTCCTACCCATGAGCATTTTAAGTTTTTCCAATTGACTAGGTCTGATTTTATTTGTGTGGAAAGTATTTTGTAGTTTAAGTATATCTTCTTCTTGCAAACATCAAATGAGCTTTTCTTAGTACTTCTTCACCAATTCTTTCTGGAAACCCTTTTGATAATATAACTTCTTGGTTTTTCTCTTGTGTTAGTAAGAAACTTCTTTTTTATTTATTTGTTCATCCTATTTATGTCAGTTAACTGGGTGTAGCTCCCAAGGCATTATCCTTGCCTGCTTAATTTTTTTTTCCTGAGGCAATTGGGGCTAAGTGACTTGCCCCCAGGGTCATAGAGCTAGGATGTGTTAAGTGTCTGGGGTCAGATTTGAACTCAGATCTTCCTGATTTCAGGGCTGGTGCGCTATCTACTATACCAACTAGCTGCCCTTCTTGCTTAATTTTTTAGCAAACCTATCCATTTTTATGGCTTCAGCTTTTATAGCTTTTACTTCAGCATCTCAAGGCCCAACTCCTTTCTCACCTTTCCTGATTCTTCTCTTCCTTATCCCCTGCTATTAGCCCTGTCTTTTTTTAAAAAAATTGTATTACTTTGAATATGTATTATATTTAATTTGTTCCTTTTTAGTGTTTATTTGTACTTATCATATCCTTTATATAGTATATAAATGTCTTGAGAGCAAGGGTTGTTTTGTTTTATTTTTTTGGTACCTCCAGTACTCAGCATAGTGCTTGACATGTAGTAGATACTTAACAGATGTTCTAAGAGTTTAATCTATCACTTTCAGCTAACCAGACAACATTTCCACTTCAATATTCCTCCCTGACACCTCAAATTGAAGATAGCTAAAACTGAAATTTTGATTCTCCTAATCAGTTCATCTTTCTATTTACCTTTTGGGGAGATCAAATCTACTACTGTTCTTTTGGCCTAATGATATACCTTAAAAATCTGTCCCTTAAAACCAGATTTTCATTTACCCCTTATAACCAGTTACTTGCAAATATCTGTCATGTTGAAATTTCAGTGTATCAAAATTCCTCTAAGGTTTACTCTCTTCCTTTTTATACTACTACTTTACTGACTTCAGTTAACGTAAGTAAGCAGATAATATAATTTTAAGCAATTTGGCTATTATCAATTTGAAGTGGGTTATATTGGAGAGTGTTAGAAAGGGATGGCTCGGTAGAGTTGGGGAAGAGAAAAAGAAAGGAGGACAGCTTGAGCTTAAGAGGATAAGTGAGCCAGTGCTGAAAGATCTTATGACCAACTTGCGTCTTTAATAACAGTAGGCAAATCTTTGGGGGAAATTGATAGAGAAGCCTCTAAAAATAACATCTAGACCTTTGCTGTTCTGAAAAGCCTCAAGTCTCACATATTGATGTTTGCAGAGGAAAGAAAATGAAGATCGCTGTGATAAATCAATGAGACTTGCCACTTATCCAATATTCTTAAAATAGATTAGTTCTAAAACAATATGCTTCCTCCTTTTAAAACTGATACTACAGCTTAGTGCCATTAAATCACCCATAACACTTTAATAGGCTAATTTCCTATTACTCTTTTACTCTTTCAGTTTCTTGCTGCCCCTGAGCCAGAATGCTTACAGTACATTTTTCAGTTTCTCTTGTTGGAAGATAAAGCCCTTAATAAGAAATGCATTCTGTATCCTTAGGATTAATTCTATTGCAGAAGTTTCTTCTAATGTGACTCTACCCTTGTGCCTTTTATGTTTTATTAATAAAGCTGTACAAGGAAACCCAATTGTGTTGAAGACTGGAGCCTTCTGGGTGCCTGTGCCACAGTGGGGTCATGCTAGGTACAGAGGCTGGTAGTTAGCTTTTGTCAGTTTACCTGTTAGGCTCTGGGGAACTAATTTAAGTGAAGCAGACTAAGGAGAGATTGAGTGATAAATGAGAATGCCAAAGTCTAAATTTACATGGGGGAAATTTTAACTGCTAGGATGGCCAGATTATTTATATCATCTGGTCAGCAAGTTGTCTTTCTGTTGGGAAAATCTTCTTGGAAGCCACATTTAGATCATGTGGTGTCTTGATGTCAACAGAGGTGGAAGGGAGGAAATTGGTTTATTTGAAATGGTACCATCACAAAGCTATGCTAGTAGCTTAGCAAATGAGTTATATAAAGTGGTTGACGACCTTTAAGATGCTATACACTATAAATGTTAGCTAATATGAATCCATTCCAGAGGGTATAGTTGGCAAATGGAGCAAACTATCCAGATTAGAAGGTCATCTTCTCTGGATGGGGCTGTATAGACATTGATAAATCCTTATTGAACTTTCCTTTTCCTAGCCTTTGTGCAGCATGCCCCCTTTCTCTTTGTATTTGTCATTACAGGCTTTGCTAGTCATGATGACAAAGCTGTTTTTGAACTGATAGTTTCAATTGGTATATCTCTGGGATTTTAGGAAAATGCCTTAATTTTATTGGTAGCATAATTCAAAGTCATACTATATTTCTCAAGGAACTATCCAATATAGAATTTTTTGTGTGTATTATTTATTGTCTATCCACTTCATTTCTAAATAAAAACTACCTTCTTTGTCTTTCTAACAACCCCACTCTCATAACAAAATTTTTAAAAAGTAGGGAGAGTAGGGATCTGGCATTTCAGCAAAACTTCGCAACATAGTAGCCATGTCTAACAATATATACTATATTTCATACTCATAATCTATCTCTAAGAGAGTAAATTGGGAGATATGCCATTCTTTTGATATGAATCTTAATTATTCAGTTTGGAGATACATTTCCTGACTTTGGCTTCCAGCTCTGGCCCTGTAACCTTTTATATATTTATATGTCCCAGTTAGCTATTTGTGAGTGTTTAATTCTTTTATCTTGTAAGGAAATGAGGGGCAACTAAGTGGCACAGTGGATAGAGTACCAGCCCTGAAGTCAGGAGGACCTGCGTTCAAATGTGACCTCAGACACTTAATATTCCCTAACTGTGTGACCCTGGGCAAGTCACTTACCCCCAATTGCCTTAGCAAAAAAAAAAAAAGGAAATGAACATATCTCCAAGAATGGAGTTAGTGAGAAATTATTTGTCTCTCTACATAGCAAAGTCAGAACTGCTTTCCAACAGGCTCTTCAGTCATAATAAACTGGAAGCATCATAATGGCAGAGGGCAAAGACAAGGTGGACACTTGGGAAATTAGTGTTCTGAATCTTTGAAATACTATAGTCAGAAAAAAGTGATCTACCATTGGGTAACCTTTGATGAATCACTTCTCTGGATCATCTTCCTCTTCTGTAAAAGAGCCTTTTAATTCACTGGTGACCTTTAAGTCATCATGGAAATGGGAGCTCTCTTTAAAATGAGAGGCTTATTCTAGATAATTCATTAAGGTTCCTTCCAACTCCCAAGATTTTTTTTGGGGGGGGGTTGTTTGTTTTTAATCATCTTTTCTTATTTCAAAGGCCTGCTCTAAGATCTTGTCACTCTATAATAAGATACCATGTGGTCAGCAAGGTAAGGTGTGGGTGTCTGCTGTTTAGAAAATTTCCCATCATTCTAGGTACAGTTTAGCAGCTCAAATAGCATTGACAGAAAACACTGATGTCCTCAGTGCTTTAATTTTGCATCATATAAGCTCATCTTCAGTGGTGACTTTGTTTATATTTATTAATGTTTACAAAGACACCAGTCTGAGTATAATATTTTAGAGACTAGGAAGAGATATGGTTGACACCAAGAGGTTGATTGGACACGAGTAGTGAAAACCAGATCCACTAGTAGGAGGGTTGGCTTTAAGGGGGGAGAGACTAGTAATTTTCTGATTGGTGATGAGATTTCTGAAATTATTCATAAATATTCATTTGAGGCATTAAAAATTTTAAGGTGAAACATAATTTTTCAAGTCCTTTCACTGTGAGAAATACTCACCAGCCTATTTTCTTTTTTTTTTTTAATTTTTATTTTATTTGCATAACATATGTGTGGGTAATTCTTCAACAATAACCCTTACATAGCTTTCCGTTACAAATTTTTTCCCCCAACTCCCCACCCCTCCCCTAGATGGCAGGATATCCACTACATGTTAATTATGTTAAAATATTGGCAAATCGAATATATGTATACATATTTCCAAACTTATCATTG
>JAJPUD010001306.1:0-35524 GCA_023553655.1 Myrmecobius fasciatus | reverse complement strand
GAACAATTGGAGGTGGTTTGAAACATTTCATTGTTGAAGAGAGCCATCTCCATCAGAATTGATCGTCATATAGTACTGTTGTTGCCGTGTATAATGATCTCCTGGTTCTGCTCATTTCACTCAGCATCAGTTCATGTAAGTCTCTCCAGGCCTCTCTGAAATCATCTTGCTGGTCATTTCTTACAGAACAATAATATTCCATAATATTCATATACCATAATTTATTCAGCCATTCTCCAATTGAAGGGCATCTATTCAATTTCCAGTTTCTAGCCACTACAAAAAGGGCTGCCACAAACATTCTTGCACATGTGGGGCCTTTTCCTTCCTTTATGATTTCTTTGGGATATAAGCCCAATAGAAATGCTGCTGGGTCAAAGGGTATGCACAGTTTGATAACTTTTTGAGCATAGCTCCAAATTGTTCTCCAGAATGGCTGTATCCGTTCACAGCTCCACCAACAATGCATCAGTGTCCCAGCCCTCCCACAACCCCTCCAACATTCATCATTAACTTTTCCTGTCATTTTAGCCAATCTGACAGGTGTGAAGTGGTATCTCAGGGTTGTCTTGATTTGCATTTCTCTGATCAATAGTGATTTGGAGCACCTTTTCATATGACTATAAATAGTTTTAATTTCATCCTTTGAAAATTGTCTGTTCATATCCTTTGACCATTTATTGATTGGAGAATTCACCAGCCTATTTTCAAGGAAATAGACTGAACCTAATAGTATGTTGTGAGTAGAACCAGGGGTTGATTTCAGCTTATGGCAGCATCCCTCATTTTGGTTTATTTAAAAATTAAATATTCACAGGAACAACTTTATATCTTTTGTAGTTTGCCACTGAGACTATATATTTTTGTTGTCTCTGAGAGTTTTCAATTTCATCTGATTTCTATCACAATAAAGCTTTAGCGAGCTAGAATTTTTAACCAATTATATATTTTTCCTTTACTATGTATAGGTTATGGTGACATGACAAGAAGTTATCAAACGTCTATTTAGTAAAACTTTCTTTTTTTAAAAGTTTATTTTTAATACACATTGTTTTATGAATTATGTTGGGAGGGGAAAATTAGAGCAAGTGGGAAAAACCATGGGAGAAATTAAAAAAAAACAACAACAACAACAGAAAAAAAGAAGTGAATATAGCATGTGTTCATTTACATTCAGTCTCCTTAGTTCTTTCTCTGGTTACAGATAACATCTTCTGTCCAAAGTCTATTGGGATTCCTTTGGATCATTGAACTACTGAGAACCAAGTTTTTCATAGTTGATCATTGTACATTCTTGCTGCTGTTGTATACAGTGTATTCCTGATTCTGCTTGTTTTGCTCAGCATCAGTTCATGTAAATCTTTCCAGGTTTTTTAATAATCAGCTTGTTTATTATTGTTATAACTTTTTTTTTTTGGTGAGGCAATTGGGTTTAAGTGACTTGCCCAGGGTCATACAGCTAGGAAGCATTGAGTGTATGAGACTGGGTTTGAACTCAGGTCCTTCTAACTTCAGGACTGGTGCTCTATCCACTGTGCCACCTAGACACCCCTATTATATTTTATAGAACAATAATATTCCATAACTTTCAAGTACCATAACTTGTTCAGCAATTTCCCAATTGATGGATATCCATTCCTTTTCCAGTTCTTTGCTACTGCATAAAGAGCCACTACAAACACCCTTGCACATGTGGTTCCCTTTCTCTCCTGATGATTTCCTTGGGATATAAACCCAGCAAATGGCACTGCTGGGTCAAAGGGAATATGCCCAGTTTTATAGCCCTTTGGGCATAGTTCCAGATTGTTATCCAAAATGGTTGGAGCACTTCACAACTTTGGGAAAACTTTCAAAAGGCTATGGTCATTCAAACTAGCCTCTTTGTCTGTTTATAGGATTATATAATATACTACCTGCTATACATTATTGGTCTGAGATACTAAAAATTTTAAATCATCAAAAAAAGGATTAAATTATTCCCAGTGTGTCATACACTAAACTGGAAAATCTCCCAATACATTTCAGAAATTTGGAAATAAAGTTTTCTGCATTAAGCCCAAGTTTAAAAACTTAACCAGAATTCCTGTTCTTCATATGCCAAGTAAGTTCTTGAACATTTTTACTGTACAGAATCTATTTCTGAATGCCAACAAATCTTTGCTTACAGTGAACATTATTATAAATTCTATCAGCACACAGATATTGTATACTGTTGAAAGGATTCCTACTCTATATATACAAACACACACATCTATATACACACATATATGTTGTACTAAGGGATCTTTAAGATTCCCTCTAATCTAAAAGATATGTATTGATAACTTATTGTGTATTAAGTCTGTATGCTAAGCCTGGTGATAGAAAGGTAAATAAAGATAGTCTCTACTCTTTGAAAACTACATTCTTTTTATAGAAATACATGCATATCTGTGTTGGATGAAGAAAAGATTCCCAACAACCAGGTGCATTGAGAATGGTTTCCTATATGAAAGGGCAAATGAACTGAGCTCTGAAGGAAGCTAGGGATTCCAAGAAGTAGAGTTAAGGAAAGGTGAGAGAGAAACAGAGAGAAAGAGAGAGAGGGAGACAGAAAGACTGATGCATGGGAGAAAGTCCCTGCAAAGGCATACAGGCAGAAGATGAAATGCCAAGTTCAATAACAGTAGGTAGACCAGTAAGCTGAAATATAGTAGACACAAAGGGCAATTGTGTAAATTAAGCTTAGAAAATTGATTTGGAGCCATATTCTGAAGGATTTTAAAGGCTTAACTAAGGAATTTGTTTTATTCTACAGACATGAGTTGATGCTAAAGTTCTTGATCAGGGAAATGACACAAATTATGCTTTGGGAAGATAATTTTCTGTGGAGGTCATATCTATCTATCTATCTATCTATCTATCTATCTATCTATCTATCTATCTATCTATCTATCTATCTATCTTTCTGTGTGGATTTATTTATTTATTTTTTATTAAAGCTTTTTATTTGCAAAACATATGTATGGGTAATTTTTCAACATTGACCCTTACAAAGCTTTCCGTTACAAATTCCCCCCCCAGTCCCCACCCCTCCCCTAGATGACAGGAAGTCTACCACATGTTAATTATATTAAAATACTTGACAAATGGAATGTGTGTATTCACATCTCTACAGTTATCCTGCTGTGCAAGAAAAGTCGGCTCTATAGGAAAAAAAATCTGAGAAGAGAAACATAATGCAAGCAAACATCAATAGAGAGCACAAAAATGTTATGTTGTGGTCACCATTTCATATCCCTCTCTCTGGGTGTATATGGCTTTCTTCACTGAACAATTGGAACTGGCTTGAAGCATTTCATTGTTGAAGAGAGCCATGTCCATCAGAATTGATCATCATATAGTCTTGTTGTTGCCGTGTATAATGATCTCCTGGTTCTGCTCATTTCGCTCAACATCAACACATACAAATCTCTCCAGGCTTCTCTGAAATCATCCTGCTGGTCGTTTCTTAGAGAACAATAATATTCCATAACATTCCTATACCATATGAGTGGAGAAATCATGCATATGTGAGATGTCATAGATGTAAAAACAAAACAATACAAAAACTTGGATATTATTTGGATTTATGTGGGAGTAGGAAAAGGTTGAGATTCAGAGGAAGTGAAAGGATTGGCTTCCGAGGTTGTGAATCTGGGTGATAGTAGCATCCTTGGTAGATAGAAAAATATTTAGAAGAATAAATCTGGTGGAGAAGATTACTTCTATTTTGGCCATGTTGAGTTTGAAATGCCTTTCTGATAAGCAATTGCTGAGATTACTATTAGAACTGAGGAAAGTAGTTAGAGGAAGATATATAGTTCTAGCCATCACCTATATAAAGATAGTTATTCCCAGGAAGGATGAAGAAATCACCAAGAAGAGTGACAAAAGAAGAGTTTGGGGGCAGAGACTTAAAGTATATCTACAAGTACAGGCAAGACATCAGTGCTGACCCAGGAAAGGAGCTGGAGTGGTCAGAAAGGAGAAGAAATGGGAGAGAATACAGCATTTGGCTGTGGAGGAGAAGAGAAGTTAATAGGATGAAAGCTTGAGGGTGTGATATAGGGTTAAGTGAAATTGTTTTTTGTTTTTTTAAGAACAGGGAAGGTTCAATATATTTTTAGGTAGCAGGTTAAAGTTAGTAGGCAGAAGGAGACTGCAAATTAGGACTTGCTGTTGGAAATTAAAGACATGTTACTATAGGAGACAGGGAATAGGATCAAGGACACAAGTAGAACACTTGGCATTGGCTATCAAGAGAAGTGTTACCTCTTTGCTAGAGATTAGAGCAAAGCAGGAGAAAATGGAGGGGAATGTGAAGTTTTTAGGGTACAGAATATGGGAGGAGCAGCTTGACAAATGACCTTTCAACTCTGAGATTATGAAGATTATATTTTTAGGCAATCAATTTTTATGTATTTATAATTGCTATTATGAATATTTCAAAACATGATATTTCATTGGTGTAAATATTTCCTGTTAGTACCAGTTATACTCAGCCCCCTTCAGTTCAGTTCAGTAAGCCTTTCTCAAGTACCTACTGTGTGCTAAGTACTGTGCTAGATCCTGGGAATGCATTGTCCTCAGGTGAAGCCTTTCTTGGCTTGTCTGGGCCTGCCTATGCTCATGCTTTCATGGCAGAGGCCTTGGTGTGGGTTGTGATTGAAATTACTCTTATTTAGTGAGAATTTCTTTTTCAGAGCAGACCTGTGATTTTCTTGACCTCACTACCGGTAAAGATTAGTACCTGTCTGGCAGTTTATTATCTTAGAATTGCCCAGGGACAATAAAAATTTATATGACTTGCCCAGGATCACACCACAGGGATGTGTCAGGGGTAGGTCTTGAAACCAAATCTTCTTGGCTCAAGTGGCAACCATTTACCCATTGTTTCCCTGGGTGTGTGTTATAACAAATAATAATCATTTCTAATTCCCAAGAGATGTTTTAAGTCCCCAGGGAGGAAGTGTGCATAAAGTAGTTAATTTGAAATCTTTGGTTCATAGAAGTAGAACTGTCAGCAACTGCAGATACCATCAATTTTAAACTGCTTCTTTTACTTGTAAGGTAAATGAGGCCCAGGAAAAGTGATTTGTTCACATTTGCACAAGAAGTACAGATCAGAGGCAGGATTTGGCCCTAATTCTTCAGCTTGCATGATGAGTTATGATCCCGTTTGATTTGTTTCTTTTTCTAAAATTAAAAGTTTATTTCCTAAAACACTTGAAGTGTCTGAATCTTCTAATAGGCTATTATAAGCAATTGATCTCAAATGAAACTTTTTCTTTTAGGAAAAGAGGCAATTGTTGGTCTTCATTCTTTTGCAATTTTTCAAATGTTTTTATTCCTGTGGACTAGGAGGGAGTCGTGTTTTCCCCCCTTCATTTTGTTTCTAGATGAGTAGTTTAAAAATGGAAAGTCTTTGAAGTATTTTATAATTTGATTCATGTAAAAAATCAACAAAATTGAAAGAGACAAGTTGGCCTTTGATTTTGTAGGCAGCTAAAAAAAATCACATGAAAAAGTAGTTACCAATTCCTGGAGGCACATTTTCTAATGAGCAGAGCTTCTCATCACACACTAACGAGGGAAAGTTCCATTTTGTGACTTCGATTTGACATTTCTCTCTGTGAGTCAGCAAACTTGGCAGCTCTTAGTTAAAGCAATAGTCCAAACAACATCTCCTAAAAATATTTCCAAGCCTCTAAAGAAGCATTTTAAAAAGTTAAAAAACCAGAATAATCTGAATTTCTAGATTCCTTCTGTCTGAACCACATTTCATTAAAAAACAAACAAAAAACCCCAAAACAATGAGTTTGTATAGGATGGTCAGACCTCTAGTGGTGAGCTTCTTGGTATTTAGTTAGGCTATATGATATGCATATTATCTGTTATTAGGTCCTTATTGGGAACTTTTCTAGGTGTCCTTGGTGTAGAACCTTCAATAGCTCCGGTTCTCCTGGCTTGACCTTCAGAAATTCAAGGTTACTTTTACACTTGCAGGAATTGCCTTTGAATCCTCCATGCTTATCACAATGTCTGATCATAGATACTTAATAAATGCTTGTTGAATTGATACAGAGTTAAGGCAGCAGAGGAGAATAATTAATACACTTAAAAAGAAATATGTTTTCTTCTGGGTGGTACTTGGATGGAGAGAATGGTAACTTTTATACCATCAGAGATTTCATATTTACGTAAGACTGCATTTTACAGAGTTCTTTTCTTGCAGTCTTGAAAAGCTAAGCTAATCTCTTCAACAATGAAATGTTTCAAACCAGTTCCAATTGTTCAGTGAAGAAAGCCATGTACACCCAGAGAGAGGGATGTGAAATGTGGACATAACATTTTCATGCTCTATATTGATGTTTGCTTGCATTGTGTTTCCTTTTTCTGATTTTTTTTGTTCATATAGATACGATTTTTCTTGCACAGCAAGATCAGTATGGAAATATGTATACATATATTCAACTTGTGAAGTATTTTAATATAATTAACATGTAGTGGACTTCCTGCCATCTAGGGGAGGGGAAGGGACTAGGGGGGAAAATTTGTAATGGAAAGCTTTGTAAGGGTCATTGTTGAAGAACTACCCATACATATGTTAAGCAAATAAAAAGCTTTAAAAAAAAAAGAAGAAAAGCTAAGCTAAACCCAGTGAAACAAAATTTAAAGTTAGGTTAAAAAACTCAGATATAAAAATATAGGATGAGATGGGTCTGACTTTGCAATGACTATAGTGAAAATAACTACATCCAGAGAGAGAACTATGGAGACTGAATGCATATTGATACATACTATTTTCACCTTTATTTTGTTTACTTTTTTTCTCATGGTTTTCCCTTTTGTTTTGATTTTTCTTTTACAACATGATTAATATGGAAACATATTTAAAATGATTGTGCATGAATAACCTATATCAGATTGCTTGCTATCTTGGGGAGGGAAGAAGTAAAGAAGGGAGAAAGAGAAAAAATTTGTGACTCATAATCTTCAAAAAAAATGGATGTTGAAAACTATTTTTACATGTAATTGGAAAAATAAAATACTATTGAATTTTTCTAAAAGAAACTAAAATAAGTTCAGAAGAGAAAATCCAACATAGTAAAGGAAATCCAAAAATCTTAACAGATGAGAAACTATTCAAGAATCTAAAAATATATAAGGAAATAGGATGGTCATTTTAAAATGTTAATGGCTACTTAGAAGAATGGATAATATAGTTTCCTGAATTTGACATACCCCTACTCCTTCTTGCTAAATGTTCACATGGGTAAACATATGTGTATGTATGTGTATATACATATATGTGTAGTATGCACATTCTTTTGCATACATGGACTAGTCTTGAATTGTTTAAGTAATCTGGATGTGCTGATATTTCAAGAAGCAAATTCTTTTTTCCCCTTGTTGTTTATTTTTTATAATAGCTTTTTATTTTCCCAAATATATGCAAAGATAGTTTTGAATATTCATCTTTACAAAACTTTGTTTTCCAAATTTTTCTTCCTTCCTCCTCCCCTCCTTCTTCCTAGACATCAAGCAATCCAATATAGATTAAATATGTGCAATTCTTCTAAACATATTTCCATATTTTTCAGGAAGAGCCTTTATTATTAAAATATAGCCTCTAGTTTGACAATAAATACACTATTTACATGGACAAAGGATACAAAAGATATATGTGTCCCATCCATCTCTTGCCAATCTGAGTTTTATTTATTCACTTGTGGTCCTAAATAGAACAAGTGATAGCATCCATCTATAATTGGTAAGCCTTGACTAGAACACCAGGATATGTACAAGTTCCCTGAGATAGTTAGGGGAGGTTGTGTTTTATAAATTGAAGTAGACAAAGAATCATTAGCATACTTCTAAGGGACTTCTTCAGAAGCAAAGAATTATTTTCACTTTAACAAGTGTACTACCTACATGTAAGTCTGGGAAAAAGCATATTTGGGTTAGACAGTATCTTTGGTGCTCTGTGACTCACTGTATAATCTACTAATCAGTCATATTTGGCAGCTGCTGCTAATATGTACCCTTCCTTCTCCTTCTACAAAGCCACTGATCACACTGTATCATGATGCAATCAATAGGTATACCTTTTTCTTATCCACTTGCCTTTTCCTGGGTAGTTGGTTGGTTTGGACTCTTGAACATTTACAAATCTCATAGGAGCCTTTGCAGTTTTCTTGTGCTTAAAATAGTCAGCACAGTGTTGCTTAAACTGGAGCATCTGGTGAATGTCACCATCTATAGGGGTTCTCCTTTCATTTTGGACATTCAGCTGAACAATCCTCCATGACAAGGGCAAATGCCTTTGGCAAGAATGTATCTCTCTGGTCAATCCTTAGCTTGACATTAATCATTTGAGTTTTCAGAGTTAACTCCTGTTGCATCTTTCAAGAGATATTGTATGACTGTTATTCAGAATTTTTTAACATTCATTATAATAATTTTGAGCTCCAAATTTTCTCCTTCCCTCCAATTCCTTACCCATCTATTGAAATATGATACCCATTATACATGTAAAGTCATTGCATGACTTGTAACATAACTTTGGGAGACATTTCGTTGCAAGAGTTTTCATGATGATATTTTGTTGCACCAAAAGAAATGCATCTTTTATAATCCAGAAACTGAGCACAATAAGATTTGGTATTCTCTAACACCCTTAAGTCAATTATATGACTGTAAAAATCTGATCTCCTGTAAAATATTGTTTGTGAAAGCTTTCCTATTCTTTTCTCATTGGCTCATGGAAGATGCTTTTGATTTGGGTGTAACATCCTCATTTATAGAGTTGGAATACTAAGCATATGAGTATGTAGTCATTAATGATTTCTTAGTCATCATTTTGTTGATTAGGTTATGATATTTCCCCCCTAATTTTTATCTCACCCTCCCCTTTTCAAATACCTTAATAATAACTCGCTTAATACCTTCAAAATAGTTGCTTCCAGGATAGACCTTTTCTACATACACTTGATTTAAATCAGCTATCATTTCCCCTTGTAATTATCTTTAGTGCCAGTCACACTTATTTAAAGACTAATTTATTTATCATGCAGCACACTGGGGACTAGTAAGGTAGTACCTAAATGAGGTGGTTCTGATGTCATCAATGGAGAAAATAATTTATTATAGACCTTGAAAGATATGCTCTGTTTTTCATCTGTTTATTACTCCTTCCATTTTCTAAGTGCCCTGGACATGATCTGACTTAATTAGGTCTCTTGACAAGGTGATAGACTTCAATAATCCACTATTATACTTTGTAAGATTTTATAGACAAATTTGTATTTTAAACCAGTGATGATTTTCATTTTTTGCTGCTCAGCAGAGTGACTTAATATTTCCTGTTTGAGATGGTTTGTACTATTAAGCTATATGTAATAAAAAATAACTTTTCCTTCAAGAATGTATTGTTACGGGGCAGCTAGGTGGCGCAGTGGATAGAGCACCAGCCCTGAAGTCAGGAGGACCTGAGTTCAAATCCGGTCTCAGACACTTAACAGTCCCTAGCTGTGTGACCCTGGGCAAGTCACTTAACCTCAATTGCCTCAGCAAAAACCAAAAAAAAAAAAAAAAAAAAAAGAATGTATTGTTACTACTGCTTATTATTTGGATGTCTATGGCTCATTAACTTGTTCATTAGGGTATGGTGATAAGGTTGTCATATGTACCTAACAAAAATCTTGGACTGTCAACAGGACTTTAGGGTGATTGGCTGGAGAAGTTTCAGTTGTCTTTATGATGTGCTATGATAGGCAGTGTGCCTGTTGATAGGCAGATCATAGTACAACACTGATTATGTCAATTGTCAATTGATTATGCAATTGATGAGCTTATAAGAGTGGTAGATGGCATGCATTTTAATTTTATTTTTAAAGGTTAATTTATTTATTAACATTTATTTTTTTAAAACTTGAATTATAAATTCTCCCCCCCTTTTGGAGAAAGCGAGCAATATATCAATTATATATGTGAAGTCATGCAAGACATATATTTACTTTATAAAGGCACGTTTCAAAGCATTTTACATATATTCATTCTGTGTCGAAGTCATGTGAGAAGTTCTAAAGCTATTAACATGATTTTATAGGTAAGAAAACTAAAGTTTTAAAGTGAACTTATTTGTAGTCTAATAGCTACTAAATGTGAGAAATATATTTGAAACAGAAATGTTTATCTCAAGATAAGATTTATGTAAGGAAATGATTGGTGTCTCAAGTATTTTGAAGGTTGCCATGTGGTTTAATTTTTGCATAGTCAAAAAGAAAAGTAAGGAGGCATTAGAGGTCTGAGATAAGAGTTGGAAAAGTTAGGGTACTAGAGTGAGTGAGGTGGAAGACTTGGTTTGTTTGACCCAGAAAGCAGATCTAGGGACCATGGGTAGATATTGCTGGAATACAAATTTAAACTCTATATGGAGGAAAGGCTTTCTATTTATGAGAACTGTCCAAAGTAGAACACAGTCCTTTTCATTCAGGTATTCTTCACGTGTGTGTATGCACACATGCACGAGCTTCTTTGGCAATAAATAGTTAAATATTTACTAACTAATTTTTTTAACTAAGTGCCTACTGTGTTCTAGATACTGTGCTAAACATTGGGGATACAAAAAAGGGCAAATATAGTGCCTGACCTCAAAAAGCTCACAATCCATTAAGGACATAAGAAGTGAACCAAAATGTCTAGTGAAACCTAAAGACCCACATAAAAATATTTGTAAATAACTGAAAGAAATATACCACATTAGTATTAGAGGTTAATGCAAATAAAAATGTCATTTTTTTCTATCCAAGTTAACAGAAGGCTTAAATAAAAAGCTCCTGTCTGGAGGTGGTGGGGTCTCCATTGAAGGTCTTTCAAAGGCAGGATGACTCTTTGATAGTACATTTTAGAAAGAGATTTTTAAAGGTATATTTTTGTAGTAGTTGACCTAAGTGTTATCTGTTCTACTCTAAGATCCTTTACTTATCACCCTCATTTAAAATATAATTTCTATGAGTTTTAAATTGTGTGGTAGATTTATGGGACAATGATGCAGTCTTAATATTCTGTGGTTAGCGATCATTTCTATCCTAGATTTAAAATATTTGCAAGCTTGTTTTCTATAAATTTTAATCACCTTATGTAACCCAATAAAATCACAAAATTCATAAGTAACTGTTGCCATAGGCATGTGCATGTAAATCTATCTTTCACATTTCTGAATTTTTTCTTTATTAAAGCTTTTTATTTGCAAAACATATATATGGGTAATTCTTCAACATTGTCCCTTACAAAGCTTTCCATTACAAATTTCTCCCCCCCCCAATCCCCACTCCTCCCCTAGATGGCAGGAAGTCTACTACATGTTACTTATGTTAAAATACTTGACAAATAGAATATATGTATACATATTTTCACACTTATCTGTTGTGCAAGAAAAATCATATCTACAAGAAAAAAAATCTGAGAAAGGAAACACAATACAAGCAAACATCAATAGAGAGCATGAAAATGTTATGTTGTGGTCCATATTTAATATCTCTCTCTCTGGGTGTATATGGCTTTCCTCACTGAACAATTGGAACTGGTTTGAAACATTTCATTGTTGAAGAGAGCCATGTCCATCAGAATTGATCATCATGTAGTCGTCTTGTTGCCATGTATAATGATCTCCTGGTTCTGCTCATTTCACTCAGCATCAGTTCATGCAGGCCTCTCATATTTCTGAATTTTGCTCTGTATTTAGTTCACTTTTCTGTGAGTGGTTCTAATGAGTCTAATTGCAAACCTCTCACATGAAGGCTTCATCATTTTCTAATGCATCTACTGATTGAAATTATTTTCTTAAATATCAGATGCATTGTTTATAATGCTTGATAAAGAGAGGGAACTTGAAAGAAATATGCTATAGTGTCCCCATTGGTTTATTATTAACAGAATCAACTGATTATATTCCTTGAACTATCATCAGGTGCTCAACCTTCCCTGCTAGGTTTTGGTTGAGGGCTGGGAGCGTGGGAATTACTAATGGAGCTTAACACATTCGGTTTGTTGCTCAAGGATTACATTGAGGAAACAAGATTCATCTAGTCAAAAAAAAACACTTAAGTGCTCAGATGACTGGCACATGAGAGCCATTAGAGGGGGAAAAACCCAAACACAGAATGAATTAGCATATAAAATAACCTGGATCTTTGAGATGGTTTTTGTGGGTGCATATGTAAAAGAGAAGCTCTGAAAAATCACTAAGGTTCTATAACCACATCTTACCATGATAGAATGTTAATAATCCTATCCTAAAATATTTCTTTCATGCTGCCTGAATTTTTTTTTGCAATACTACCCCAAAATGTGTCAGTTATATTTATTTATTTGTTTATGGGATACATTGGTAGGGGCAAGAAGAAGGAGAGATATTTTTCTATTGCCTAAGCTTTATTGGGTATTCTAGTTAGAGGTTTAGGGCAACACAAAGTTACAAAGATCCAGTGGAATAAATTACTACCAATTGTATTGGAAGATGGGAAAAGATTATAGAAAGGAAAATGGGAGATCACCAATGACTTATTTATTTTTTAATTTTTTGCTGAGGAAATTGGGGTTGTGACTTGCCCAGAGTCACACAGCAAGGAAGTGTTAAATGTCTGAGGTTAAATTTGAACTCAGGTCCTCCTGACTTCAGGTCTGGTGCTCTATCCATTACACCAACTAGCTTCTCCTACTACCAGTGACCATCTTGACCAGTTTTGAAATTGTACCTGGTACCCAGGCCAGTCTTATTCCAAACCAGAAAAGTAGGAAAGAAATACATTATTTTCCTCTTGTTCTGAACTGTGTAGCCTATCCCAACCCTTTCCTAGGACTTGGAATTCAGGCAATTATTAGTAATCCATCAGTCAATCAATAAACAAGCAAATAAGAAAGTGAATAAATGGATAGAGAAAATAGGGATAAATAAATTTCTATTTGATTGTCATGAGGAAATGTGTTATGTGTTCAGGATCACTCAGCTAGTAAGTGTCTGAAACATGATTCAAACAGATCTTTGTGACTCAAAATATAGGACTTTAGCAATGTCATCTTCCCACTTAAAGGTTATATTAATAGTTAATTTTAAAAAATCTTTATAAGACATATGGGGATTTAAACAGCATTTATAATGTTTTTAGGAGAAAGAATTCTGAATTCTTCTTTTTAAAGATTTTGGAAAACAGTTTTCAAGGGGTAGAACTATAAACAGTAAGGTGCAAGACTCAAAGATTTTAGTTCCACATGAGGGAAAATATCCTAAAATACAGAGCTGTTCAAAAGTAAAATGGGCTTTTGCAGTAGGTAGAAAATTTTCCTCTTATTCTGGGAATCTTCATGTGAAGTGTGAGTTCAAGGATATTGTAAATTTCTTGATTAATTTCTGAGGTTCTCTTCTATTTCTGAGATTCTATAGCTCTGTTTATGTCATGAAGTGGAAAGCAAGAAGAGCTAGAAGCGAAGAGATGATTTAGTATTTAGAGATGGTCAGAGAAATAGGCAAGTGTCATTCTAGGGATGGAAATAGAATAAGGTTTGGAAATAGAATTCTGGGATGAAAACTTTATGGTATTTTTGAAAGGTTAAGGAATCAAGAATAGTTTTAGAAAATATAATAAACTTTGAAAATATTTGACTATAGACTCTTATTTAAAATGTATTTATGGAGTTGTAGACTTAAATGAATAAAATAGATTAGACTCTTTAAAAGTCATCTACTAAAATTTTAAATCAGGTTTTCTACTCTGGAATACTGAAGATTAGAATATACATGTGAGTAAAGTGTTTTTATGGTCTGTGTTAGATAGACACTATTAAGATTTAGATCAAGTGAGAAGCACTCCATGTTTCTGATGGCTGCCCAGATCATGTGAATTTCAATGTTAAGATCACGATTTAGACTGTTGATTTTTTTTTTTATGAAGACTCTTCTGTAGTTAAACCTACTGTTTAACTGAGCTATAATTAAATTTTTTTTTAATTTTGAGAAGATTTAGAAAAGTTTTGAATTTTTTTTCTTTTAAAATTAAAGTTTTGACAAAAATACCCATGGTTTTCTTCTGTTTACATGCAGCCAGGAGCTATGGGCGGAGACGAGGTAATTAAAAAAAATGTAATCTTTTGCTTGCCAAATTGTAAGTAGATGTGGTTGTACCTGTTTGTGAGGGGTGGGGGTTGGGCTGGGAGGGATAATGAATCGGTATTTATTGTGCTTCTAGTATGCTTAGTTTGCTTATTTTAGAAGAATAGTTCAGTTATTAATAGCTCAATTGTTTTTATCCTTTGCTAGTAAACTGTTATTTTAATTCTAATAAAGATGTGACATAATTGGGCATTTTAAAATTAGAAACTTGATTTGGGACATTTTATGAATGTGTTTGATAAAACAAAAAGCTAACTACAATCTCCATTACTTAGTGTTTCCTGTACTTTTAATAGATTTTTTGTAAAGAAAAAAAATAATAGCATTATTTGTTTGGGAGATAGAACATTTTAATGCTTTCATTTTGTTTCTTTAATGTTTGGTAATTGGATTTCCAAGCTAAATAATAACAATGATTGTATCATATATATTTGTGAAGACAGGAACTTCTTTGTGCCCCTGGCACCTTATATATGCTCATCTATATATGAGATTAAACTTCTGCTTGACCTTAGAAAACAGAACTAGCACTAGTGATACAAAGTATAAAGTTAGGTTTTTGGCTTTGTATAAGTAAAAGTTTCTGAATGAGTCAACCTGTCCAGAAGTGGAATGAAGTTCCTTGGAAGGTGGTTTCCCAGTTCCTGGAAATCTTCAAGCATAGGCTAAATTGTCACAACATTATAGAGGATACTCATGCTGTCAAGAAAAGTTGAATTAGGTGCTATTTGGAGGCCCTTTCAAGTTTCTGTAATCCTCTGTGTATATAACCTTTTACTTCTAGAAGGTGCGGTTCCTACCTCTTTGCCTCTTTTCTCATTTGATCTTCAGGCAATTCTTGGAAGTGGGTGTTAAATTTGAGGTTTTTTATGTTAGAACATGCCCCCTTCTAATCTGTCAGATCCAGAAATGGAAATGCAAAAGTAATTTGCTAAAGGTCATATGACGAATTGAATTTGCAGTTAGATTTGGGATCCAGGTCTTTGCTTCCTTTTTCCAGCATTCTTTTCCTCATCCCTTAGACTGCTTCAGAGCTGGTGGTTCAGTGCTGAAAAGAACACATTGATATTTATGGTAAATTTATGATATTGCCAGTCTTTGAAGTTAGTTAAATAATTATCCCTCATTTTTGTAATGCTGAAGAGAGTATAACTCATAAGGCATTTAGACATAGCATTATATAACACTGGAGGGCATAATAATTTTCAGTTTTTGATGTGGTAATTATTGCGTGGGACATTGGTTTTTTATGATTCTGAGAAGACAACCAGTGTCAAAGGGAGAATCCATATTCAAAAAGGAAAATAGTTGCTGACAATAACTAAGACACAACATAAAGAGAGATTAGCTGTCTCTGAATGTTCATTCTGATACTGTAATCCAGGTATCCTATTGAATCTCCCGGCCCAGTGTCTCTTACATCCATCCTTACCTTTCATTTCCACTACTACCTACCATTTCATTCAAAACAAGTTCAAATCCTCACGTCTAAGATCTTCTAATGTCCTTGTAACTCTTCAACTCTGGATATACCATCGGTTTTCCAACTTCCTGAACTTTGTTCATGTTCTTCTCTCTCCTTGTTTAGAATGTCCTCTTTCCCCCTTTCTATTTTCTTTTATTCAATGATCTGATAAAGTCCTGTATCTTCCATGAAACCCCAATTGCTCTAAACTGGCATTCCCTTCCTTTGTACTGTTATAATATTTATTATTTATACCTTTCATTGGTCATTTAGCAGTCAGTATATTGGGTAAATCTTGTTATTCATATATAGCCTGCACTATATATACCCTAAGGGTAGGAACTGTGAATATCACAGTTCCTATGCACACATTCCTATACACATAAAAGAACCTTAATAAATTCTTGGTGGATTGTATTATATACCCTTTCTATCCTCAGCACCTAGAACAACAGTTCTTAATCTTTTTTTTTGTGTTTTGTATTCCCTTGGCAGTCTAGTGAAATTCTTCTCTGGCTCCCTTCTCAGAATAATATTTTGTTGCTTTGTTGCTGAATTTCAGTTAGAGAGGAGTGAAAATAAAGATACAATTATCCCCACCCTTCCAAATAGAGAGATTACTTGAAATCTATCCATGACTTCTTTGTTAAGAATCATTTCCCTAAGATTAGAGGATTAATGACATTTATGCTGATTATGATGTTATTGGAACTAATCTAGGACCTTCTAGGCATTTGATATTTGATTGCTTTATTGTCCTGAGACATTTATTCAGAACTTATTTGTTTGGAGTTCTTTGCTAATAAATGTTTTCCAGAATGACTTGGACGTCCATAATTCCGATTAAAGCTTATGATGGAATGTGATTATTGAAAATAGGAAAGGAAAATACAAATAGAATGAAGACTTTGAACAGATTTGTAAATAATCAAAATTTATTATGTAATTAAACTTATAATCTCAGTTCACTGCAGCCAAGAAAGAACACTCAGCAGATGTGACTTCTATGCTTCTGTTTAACCTTTTATTCCCAACACTAACTACTTAGTTTTGAGTATTCATATTTTAGCAAATAAGAGTTTCTTTGCAATTCCATAAGTCCTAGATTTCATACAAGATATTTACAGTAAGCATTTTTGTTCGAATTTGATATGGTGAGAGTTCTCTTCAATGGAAGCCCTGACTTAAACCAACATTTAATTCAGCAGGGCAACCAATAGTGAAACAAAACTAAAACATGAGTTTTCTATTCATTGGCATTTTACAAAATCAGATTGATTGGAATTTAGTTTTAGAGAACATGTATACACTTTGCATAAAAATCAAGAACAATTTAGAGTCATGAAGCAAAGAGAAGTTAAAGTCATCTAAAAATCAGAATTGGACCTCATCTTGTCTAATGTACCTGAAAAGTCTTAATGGAAAAAGTGCTTGAAAATGAGGTAAGGTAGGCCTGGAACAGAATAGATTAATGGGAACTGCTGAATTTAACTGAATAAAGAAATGAAGGGAGATAGTCAGGGTTGCATTAGTATGGAGTGTATAAAATATGAGAATCTTTTACTGATGTGTGTGGTATTCAGAAAACAAGGAACATGATCAAAGTAATAAGTGGAAGGGAGAGTTGTAGCAGTGGTACCAGGTTCGTGTGGATCGGTTGATGGTAGAGACATGGCCACACTCATAAGGAAAATTTCCTATAGTATAGTTCAGGAGGAAGCTCTGATGTTGAAAAGGAAGAAAAAAATTCACAAACAAGGAAGATTATATAACAGGAGAAGAAAGCAGATCTTGGCAGTACTCATTTGTTCCAGTTGATATAAAGTGTTTTCCTGACAAGTAGGGTGTAAAACAGATATTTCATATCACATTTGAAATCATCATTTCATTAATTTTCAATGTTTTGAGCATGTGCTACAGGGGAATGAAAAAAAAAAAGAGTACAGAGTAAAGATAGAAGCATCATGATATAATTGAATGCCAGATCTGAAAGGAACAAAAGTGAACTCTTTAAAAGAAAACAAACAACAATTTTTTTTTTATTCTGAACCTTAAAAACACACATAACAACATTTCTCTACACATAGCAGGACACAAAAAAGAAGATCCTCTATGGAAACTGTCAATTTCCAATTCATACTATTCACAAGAACTGAGTTCTTATTCCACCTCTGATGCCACCTGTCTAACTTTGGGCAGGTAATACTCTCTTCATTTGCTTCATCTATAAAGTAGCCTCCAAGGTTCCTTTCATCTTTAAGATTAGATGATCCTATGAGCCTAAATGCTTAAGAAGACTTATTCAATTGCCCTAAATACAGGTTATCCTTTCTCCCCATACTTCAGTTGTATAAAACAAGAGTGTAGGCCATAATCACAAACTGCAGAGAGAGTTGTGATGATTTAAAAAAAAAAGCTAAATGTTGCCTTTGAGGTAAAATGAACAAATTTCATAGTAATCATATTTTCACTACTGTGTGATAGGTAGTGTTGGGTGATCCTGGAAATTTCACTTAAAATCAATCAATGCTACCAGTAAACTATCCGATTATTAAATTTCAGAGAAATTACAGTCTGTTATGAAGAAAATTTTGTTTCCTAGAATTTTGATCCAATGAAATCACTGTTCTATACACATTATGTATTTTCCTTTCAAAGAGAATTTATGTTAAGGACAGAATCAGTAGGGTCAGGCTGCCTTCTAACTGTTTGCTATTTGAAAAACTATTCTTTGTCAAGGCTAAATTTTTCTCTCACAATAGATTTTAAAACAACCAAAGAACAGATTTTCTGTGTATTCACTTTTAATATCCCATCTATTTATATCTATAAAACAGAATATATACTTCATTTTAGTTCTTGCTACTTCTGGAGGCTCAGCTGTCTAAGCTGTCATACTGGCTAGTCCTTTAACTATTTCATATGTTTATAGAACAGCTCTTTGGCTAAAGAATCACATGCCCTGGATCTGCACTTTATTACATATTTTAGTGTTTGAAGTAGACTTTATCACTGCTCTTAGCAGCCTATTGGCCTTAATGATGATAAAGGTCCTGAAGCCTTTTATCTGATTGAAAAACAACCACTATCACCTGTGGACTGAGACGGCAAAGAGTCTTTCATGTGTTTGCCAGAAATGTACCAAAGTAAAGTAATCTCAGATAAGTGTTTTTCTCTAAGATTTGCTTAGAGCAGAGGTTTTTTCCCCACTTAATAGCATTTTTTCAATTATTTGTAAATTCTACTTTTGTAATATTTTGTGTTACAAATTTTTCTCCTCTTCCTACCCTTCTCTCCAAGACAGCAAGTAATCTGATATAGGTTCTATGCATACAATTATATTAATCATATTTCCACTTTAGTTATGTTGTGAAAGAAGAAGAAAATCAAAAGGGAAAAACAAGAAGAAAAAAATGAAAATAGTATGTTTTGATTTGTATGATTTTATAGAGAACTATAGAATTCTTTGGATTTGGATAGCATTTTCTGTCATGAATCTTTTGAAATTGTCTTGGATCATTGTATTGCTGAGAAGAGCTAAGTCTATCATAGTTGGTCATTGCACAATGTTGCTGTTATTGTTATTGTTAATGACTTTTGGGTTCTACTCACTTCAACTCAGTAACAGTCCATGTAAGTCTTCCCATGTTTTTCTGAAATCTGCCTGTTCATAATTTCTTATAGCACAATAGTATTCCAGATTCATATGTCACCACTTGTTCTTCCATTCCCCAATTGGGCATACCCTCAATTTCCAATTCTTTGCCACCACAAAAAGTTTCTATAAATATTTTTGTACATGGGACCCTTCTCCCTTTTTTAATGATATCTTTGGATTACAGACCTAAGCAGTGGTATTGCTGGATCAAATTTTATAGTTTTGGATATAGTTACAGATTGTAGAGCAGATATTTTTAACTTGGGGCCTGTGAACTTGATTTTAAAAAGTATTTTAGTATCTGTATTTACTATAATTTATTTCCTTTGTAATCTTATGCATTTTACTTTGTCTTTAAAAAACCATTATTCTGAGAAGGAATCCAAAGGTTTTTATTAGACTACCAAAGTAGAGTGATTCATTATACATACACAAACACACACACACAAATACACACACATACATATTTAAGAACTTCTGAGTTAGAGACTAGTCTTTTCCCTATTTTGGGCCTCAGTTTCATGAACTTTTTAAAAAACTAAAGGATTTTGTGACTTCAAAAGTTCTAATAGTTCTAACTCATTTGTTACATAGTTCAGAATTAGAGATTAACTGTTTATTCTCATATTGGCTTTAGCTTTTCAAGAAGCAGGAGGTACTGTCTTCTAGCAGTGGAGAAAATTTGACTTCAAATAAAATATTCATCTTTATCTTGACTGGCTTGACATATATAGTTTAATTTGGCAAAATGGTATCCGCTCAAAATTGTCTTAGAGATGATGGAAGGGGAACAGAAAAGTTCACATTTTTGGAGATAGGAGAGGGATACTTAGTTGATAGTGAAGTCAAGTGCTTAGGAAAGGTAGATGTTGGAGGGGAAAAATGACATTCTTCAAGTTGGAAGTTCATGGTTCTAGAGAACTGGGCAAAGGAGGGGATGCATTGCTAAGCTTGTTGGTAGGTAAATTAGAAGATACATGAATTAAATACAAATATGCTGGAGAGATTATTTACATATATGTTCAGTACCTAGCATTAGGGTGTAAGACTGGGTATAAATTCTTCCTTTTGGCTGGTTTTACTGATTATTAATTACTTTTACCCCACATACATGTTACTCATTTTTCATACTTGATACTTTGTACTCAAACCTGCCTATACTGCTCCTACAAACTAGTTGTAGTAGAAAGGAATGAACAAAACCAAGTATAAAGAGAAAACCAGTGAACAAGAAGAAACAAATTGCAGTACCATGCCAAGGGTTGGTAATATTTGGATGGTCAGAGAAGCTAGTGCTCCCCATAATGCCTCAGCAGAGCATGATGGGAAAGAAATAGATTTCAAAAATGAGTTAAGCCTGCTCTACCTCAGAAATTATAACTACATGATTACATAACGAAAGCCGATTCTCCAATTTAACAATGGGGGGAAAAAGGCTATTGATACTAACAAAGCTACTTATCAAATCACCAGTGAATGAAAAGCCATTGGACCAATTTCTCATACAAATGAATTATACATATTCACCTTTGCAATGTGTGGTTTCTTTTTTGCCACACTATTCCACTCAGCTGAATTTCTCCTGGGAACCAATAAGAGGCAAAAGGTGACAGAATCCCAAGGGACTGAAGTGTAGGGATAATGGACTGGAAGAGTGAGCACTGGTAGGGGGGAAAAGGACATCTTTCTCCCCTCAGATACTGTTAGTTGGGGGAAAACTCCATTCTACCTCCTATAGATGCAACTCTGATAGTATACTTGATGCCCTCTACTAAAACCCTACTTTGATATGCAGTATGGAGGTGACCTTGAGGTTTTAAAAGTTATATTAGTGGAGCAGAAGCTCTGGCTGGTCTTTCCCATCTGGAAAGACTTCAAGCATGGGCTTGGCAATGCATCTGACAGCCATGTTTAGAGAGTCTTATCACTTTACCAAAAATTTGACTATGAGGATTGCCTTTTCTTTTACCACAGGATGATTATTATTTTTTTGTCCATAAAAATAAAGGAACATAGTATAAGGGGCAGGGGGGGAAATCACCATTTTCATCAGGAGTGCCCTCCTAAATGAAAATTTTGAAGTGTTGAGGTATGCATGGTACAACACTGCTTAAACTTTTCTACCAACTCCCAATGATCACTGTGATATTCCCTGTACTTTACTTTGTATATGGGAAAGGGGACATGATATAACACAAAGATAATTAGCCTGGGACTCAAGTGAGAGCAAACTTTTGAATGCCAGCACTGCTACATACTTCCTGCAGGGCCTTGAGCAAGGGGCATCATCTCCCTCAGTCTCAATTTCCCTTTCTTTAAAAAGGGACTACTTTCTTCCTGTATTCATTTGAACAACAACATAGTTATTCAGTCTTAACGTCTTAAATCAGTGTGAGAAATGATGCTCAATCCCTCTGGTTGCCCTGAGAGGAAGAGGGACTAGGCCTGAAATGATCACAGGCTGCTTTGAAAATGATAAAAGGTAAAGGCTTATGAAGTTGAACAAGCTCTAATGGGCTCCCTGTGCTTTGAATACAGCTTCTCTTCCACATTTAGTGGAGAAGGATGTAAAGCACAGGATAGTTCACTTCAATGACTATTGCTTTGCAGTACCTTAGTAAAGCTTTTAATATATTACTCTTTTTTGTCATATATGTACTTTATTTTTAAAAATTAATTAAAGCTTTTTGGATGAATACATGATTAATTTTTCTACATTGAACTTTGCAAACATTTTTTTGCTCCAAATTTTTCCCCTCCTTCCTCTCACCCCCACCCCTAGATGACAGGTAGTCTAATACATGTTAAATATGTTAAATTATATGACAAATCCAATATATGTATACATATCTATATAGTTATCTTACTGCACAAGAAAAATCAGATCTAGAAAGAGAAAAAAAAACAACCTAAGAAGGAAAACAAAATGCATGGAAATATTCACAAAAAGCGTTAAAATGCTTTGTTGTGGTCCACACTCAGTTCCTACAGGCCTCTCTCTGGATGTATATGACTATCTGCATCACTGAACAATAGAACTGGTTTGAATCACCTCATTGTTGAAAAGAACCATGTCCATCAGAATTGATCATTGTATAGTCTTGTTGCTGTGTATAATGATCTCCTGGTTGATATATTACTCTTCTTAATGGATTTGTTTTATTCCTAAATTCATTATTCACTTATCCAATTACTGGATCAAATGTGTTTGATTAGAAACTGAAAACAGATATTAAAGGCATAGCCCACTTAAATGAAGAGATAGCAAATGTTAAAGTAGGTGTCCAGGAGTATATTCTCTATTTATTTTATAATAAGGGTATTGGAATTTTATAGAATGATAAGATATTAAAGGTAGGAGGAATTATTTATTTAAGCTCCTTAAGAATATTCATTTATAAGCTTTATAAGGATCTACAATTAAACTTATAAATAGCTTTTAAGGTTCCTTTTGGCTCTAAAATTTTATTTGATTGTAATTCAGGTAATCTAATTCTTAGTAGGCCATGTTGGAATGCTTTATCCATTGGATTGTAGCAAGGTTTGAAATCCTTATGAATTTTCTCACAGCTAGTTGCTAGCCTTAAGTAATTTATCCCCCTATTGGTTCTCCATTTGATGAAATAGTATTCCCTTTAACAAAATCCTGTTGCATGGTGGGCTTAATAGGCACTGAAAAGGAAGAAAACTTCTCTGAGGAACCTGGGCTGAGTTCTGCTCTCCTCAAATTCTTCTGAGCTTTTTTATTACATATTAATTCCTGTTTCATTGAGAAAGATGCTCAAAATCAGCCGTTGTTGTTTGATAATTGTGTCCTTTCTTCTGCTTCCATCTAGCTTTTCTCAGAACACAAGTCACACAGACATTTTACTGAAGTTTTTTTGTCTTCCTTTTTTTTTAATGACTGACTGGAAAAACAGGGATAGGGAAAAAAAAAATCTTATTTTAAAAAATTTAGTAGAAGTCCTTATTACCACCAGTTCACTGCCTCTTTATAATTCAAAGATTGACTAGAAGTATGTGTGTATGAATAAAATGATTTTGTTAATTTTTTAAATAAGAAAAGAAAATTAGATTCCTTGCTTCTCTCTATAGTTAAAACACTACTCAAGAGTTATCATTTGCAGTGTAGAACTATTGTGTGAGGTTAATAGGCATAACATATACTAAAGAGGAAAACATCTTACTATCTTTTCTCTTAGAATATACAATGCTGTAGATTTGTTAGGGTGGGAGGAAGAAGAGGAATGAGGACAAAGAGTATATAAATTCATGCATACATACATAGCACACATATGCCTATATTTACATATCTATTGTAATACTTAGCTTATTTTTTATGGCAGAAGTTTTAGAAAACTTTAATAGCAACTTCTTGGTCTTGAAGTTATAACTATAGCGAAATCTTCACTTTCCCCAGCAAAACACTATAGATCATCATATTTTTAACTTGATAGAAACTTAAGATTTTGCAAATAAAAAAATAAATGAAATTAAAATGCTGCAGAAGCCTAAAAGAAATATATTTGTCCTAAAAGAGTGTTTACATGTAAAGATTTTGTGCCTTTCATGGGTTGTCATGTAGAGAAATTAAAAAATGCTTATCCTAGTAGCACAACTTTTGTAGAAATAGGTAGCCAAACTCAATCTTGATCAATAGACAGTCTGTTTCTAGACTTTTAAGTCTTTCACCTTACTAGGACTTATTTTTCACTGGCATAGCCCTCAAAATCCAGTCACCTCCATGCCACAGTGAAACATGAGACCTGTTGATTTGGATAAATCCAGGATTTTCCAGTGTCAGACCTATGATATTGTTGTATTTTCATTAACAGACTTAGCTTAGTGTTTGACACATAGTAGTTGCTTAATAAATGCTTGTTGATTGGTTACTGATAATATTCATATTATAACCAAATTGGGGTGGGGAAGCCTCTGAAGGAAGCTGCTCTAAATAAAGAGTTGGAAATACCTTTATTGGAAAATATGCATTCAGTTGGTGATGTTGTCTTGAAAAGAACCAAAATGACATCACTATGTTAAGAGTCAAATTAATGTGTCTGACTCTGGTTTGATCAGACCAATACGAACTAAGAATGCTCTGCCACAGGTTGGACACAAATATTCCCCATGAACATTTAGGGTAGACTCTCTAACTTGTCATATCTTGTATTTCCTCTGAGTTACTTTGATTCTGCTTTGCTCATGGAGTGCAGTACCTTCTCTGACGAGAGCTGCCATGCTGGGCAGTCCTGTGCCAGTATATCCTGTGTCATACAATGAATTTTGAAGTTCTTGAGAAATCTTGAGAGTGTCCTTGTATTGCTTTTTTCTGACCACCTTGCCCTGTGTGAGTTCTCCATAAAATAGTCTTTTTGGCAAGCACATATTTGGTATTCTAATTATGTGACCAGCCCAACAGAGTTGTGCACTATCTGCAGTAGAGTTTGAATGTTTGTTTAGGAGGCTCCTAAGGAAAGGGTGGAAGAGGAGAGGTACTAGACAGGCTCTGTAGTTCTTCAGTTTGGTAGTCATTGTGCTGATCCCATTGTGGTATGCCTCTGGAACTTGGACAGTAGTGCCGTAACTGGAAACTGAATCACTTCCATTTGAATTGTCTCAGGAAGATTCTGAAGATCATCTGGCAGGATAAGATATCAGACACTGAGGCCCTTTCTCAGCCTACACTGCCAAGCATTGAAACTCTCAGTTAGTCAGTGAACGTGAATGTGAAATCTGCAGTCATTGTTATCTAGGACACATTAATTCCTGTGTATTACTTTATAGAGTTAATTGTGATAAAATAATCTAAGCACATAGTAGTAAGTGCTTAATAAACGTTTATTTGACTAGTAAAAAAAAAATCAAAGACCTTGAACAGCTAGTTTTTTGTGCCGAAGAATTCACCCTCAGGTCTGCCTATCACTGGAATTTTGGGTAAATGTAATTGCCCTAGCATAGTTGATAACATACCCCTCTTATGTAGGGCTCATATTTTTAATAACTTCAGCCTTTAGGAATAATGCATGAATTTCCCTGGAAATAAAAGGAAGAAAGCTGAAGAACATGAGAGGAATGAGTGTCCCTAAATTCTTACATTAAATCAAGCTTTTACATTTGTGGGTAGAACTTTAATGATTCTTGCAGTTCTCAAAGTAGTTATCTGTTTTCTCAATCCTTGTAGAAGCCAACTACTTCTGGCAGGCTCTCTAGGAATTCATTGGCAGCCTGAAATAGAGAGGAAAGATGCAGAAATGTTCTGAATATCAAAATGGGTGCTCATAGTAATGCATGGAATGAAATCTTCAAGAAAAGATTTAGCTCAATAAACTTTGCTTTAGGAGGTAGACTAGTATAAAAGGCATTTCAGAAAGATTTCCATGAGAAGTGATTAAAATAAAAATGGGGCGAGTGTTTTCTTATCCTCCCTTGCATCTAGAAAACAACACCCTCAGCTTTCAGATAAATTGAGGCATTAACTCTGTACCTAAACAAAATTTTGAGTTACAGCTGTATAAGGTGTTTGCAGCTATTCATGTTCATGTTCATGTACTTTGTCATTTTAGGATTCAAGCACAAAAGAATGTGACAGGGTATGAAGGCAGAAAGGTTCTCAGGATTAAAATGTTAATAGCCCTCTTCAAAATTGTTGTTCCCTTTCCTCCAATATTGATTTCCATATTTCACACCTTCTTTGCAATTACTTAATAGTCCTTAAGTGGGACAAGTCAGAACTCTTTTAGTTCTTTATTAATAGTGTTTTGATATGTCCTTGGCAGGGGCCATTTGAACCAGAGTCTAGTTTCCTCAGCTATCAGTAACCATAGTAAAGATAGCCTCCCTTTAGAGCTGTGTCAGTCTCTGAAGAGCTTGATAAGGAATACCCAAGGCCGTGGGCAACAAATAAGTCCTCCTCCATTTACTTTAACTGAATAAACCACAAGAGATTTAGGACTCCAACTTTTAGTGTGGAAATTATCTGGAGAAAAAAAAATTTCTTGAAACTAGTACGATTGGGGATAGGAGAGAGGAGAGTTTTATGGGAAGGGAAGTAAATATGGACATGTTATTAAGTGCAGCCCTTGAAGTTTGGACTTTTTCCCTGCCTTTAGGGAGATAGCAACCCCTGTGTTTATGTAAATAAATAAAGATACTAAAGACTTTGGGATACTGAGATGTTGATGGAATAAAGACCCTATAGACTGCTTACTGTGAAGAAATCAGAAACAAGAAATTTTTTTTTAGATAGTGTAATTTTGAATCCTAATAAAATACTTTCCAGGAAAAATATTTAACTGTAGAAATTCCCCAATTTGTTTCAGGTCGGTCTTCTCTCTTTCCCTTTGAAGATGCCTTTCTAGAGGACAGTCATGGTGACCAGTCCTTATCATCAGGCCTGAGCTCTCCAACTCGCTGTCAGAATGGTGAAAGAGTGGAACGCTATTCTAGAAAGGTGTTTGTTGGAGGCCTGCCTCCTGACATCGATGAAGGTACTGTGTGTGTATTAATTAACATGATTAAGAAAGAATTTTCTCTGTATTTAATGTTAACTCATTGAAAGCAAGACTTGTTTCACTCTTGACAGAATACTTGGTACATATAGGTGATTAATGCTTGTTGATTGATTAAAAAAAAAACACAGACCATGCCCATTGTAGCTAATAGCCTGTTTTACAGTATGCTTAGGATATTGGCTTGACATTCTTGAGAAATTTATTTATGACCAGCGTGATACTGTGTCATATGTAAAGCAGTAAGATTGATGTGTGTGTTATTTCTGCATAGATTTCCTTCATAGGAGCTCAAAAGGCAAAAGTCTTTCATATGGGCTTGCTTTCCAGAATCTCACAGGTAGATAGGGAAGGGATCTTAGATCATTTAGAGTTTTTTTTTTATATCTGTTATAGCTAAGGCTTTAACCAAAACTTCAGCTATTATGTTCAGACACATTTAACATTATGTATATGTAAACATGTGTTTATATATGTAGCATATAATTATTTATGCACTTAGATGTAAGCATGACCTATATATCCCCAACACAGCATGGGATATAGAGGAAGAGTTAGGAAGACCTCTGTTCAGATCTCCCCCTTTGACACATTATGGCTATGTGACCATGGACAAATCATTTAACCTCTCAGTATCTTAGGTAACTAAGCATTGATCTATTTTGGTAGAGGGAGTTTCATCTTCTGGGAGTTTTCTATACCAAAGAAAATACAGGTCTAGTCCTTCTCACCTATATGGAAATATGAGCTTTTTATAAGAGTGGAAGTAATGATTAAGATAATTAGTTGGCTAAAATTAGAAAATTTTTTCATGAATTAACATATTATCATAAATGTTTAGTTCTAATAGTTCAAAGTGAAAAGCTCTCTTTTGCCTAAAACTTGGAGAGAAAAATAGTAAAGTATCAGAAGTGACTAAGACTTTGTGTCAAAGTCAGTTCTAGTAGTTCATAGACTAACTTAAGGAAATCTTCAGCATGAATCCTTTTGATAGCTCTTAAATATTTCTAGAAAATAGTATTGATATAAAGGAAGAAAGAAAATTAGTTTGTTACATTATGTGCAACTTGGTTGCTTTATTAGTCTTGAGTTCCCCATCATCTCTCAACATTCTAAGTGTTCAGGCAGAGAACACAAGACTTCTTAAGGATGTTAAAGGAGATTCACTTAGAGGGTAAGGATTGGACTAGATGCTAATAATGTTCTTTGAATTTATAAAGCAAGGTAAAGCTGAAGCATCTAATTATGAAGTTCTCTTCCTGGTTTAAAAATCAATCTTCATTCTTCCCATAGTTTTTGGCTTGTTTTTTCTCTTTCTCTCCCTCCCTAGATTTTCATTTGTTGCTGAAAGAGCTGTTAATTTCCAACCTGATTAAAACCTTCTTAGCAGATTACATTAATCTTCTGCCATGAGTCGAAAAGAGGGTCCATCTAATTTACTAGGATTTTTAAACATTATTTTATTGAGGATGAGAGCATATAAGCAAACTGTAACCAATTTATTTGCTTAACACTGTTATTCCATGTACCTGTTAGGGAAATGCATTTTCTGCTGGCAAAGGATGCACCAAAAAAGAAAAAAAATTGTAGAATTAGAATGTGATTTTATACTTCAGGATAAACTGTATACATATTTTCCTATTCCGTGAGCCTTTGCTCTTTTCTGAAAATAAAATTTTAAAAAATACTTCTATTTTTTGAGCTTGTTTTCATCAACACCAAATTCCCATCTTCTATGGTGCGATAAGGGAAGTCTGTAATACAAAAGTGAGAAACTGAATTTTCATACTTAAATTTAAGTGAACTAAGAAAACACTGATTTAGTGCAATTTTACAGATAACTTTCAGTTCCTCCTCTTATAAAGTGACTTTAGGAAACAATCTTTAGGGCATTTTTTTTGAAGTAGGGTTCTATATTTTGCTATTTGGAAATTTGAAGATTTCCCTTTCCCCTTCCTAAGTCTCCTTATTTGTTTTTGTAGATGAGATTACTGCCAGCTTTCGTAGGTTTGGACCTCTTGTGGTGGACTGGCCTCACAAAGCTGAAAGCAAGTCATATTTTCCACCTAAAGGTAATATGCTTACAATGCCTATACAGACCTTTCCTAGAACTATTATGACAATTCAATAAAAGGTAGCCTTTTAACACTTGAAGTGGCTGGGATTTTCTTTTTTTAGTCCATCATAATATGGCTGTTAATATATACAGAGAGAGAAGATAGCAAGCCTCTTTCTCCAAAACCACCATAATGGTTTCATAGTCTCATCCATGAGGAAATAGAACACCATTTGGAACCAGCTTTTAGCTTGTGTTGATTTCTTACTTTTGGAATGAATGTGGGGAGGGAATGCTGAAATCTACTGATTGTTTTAGCCAGGCTAAATCCACCTCCTGACCTAAATTCTGAAAATGACCCTGAAGCTGATTTTCTTGGGCAGATAACAAGGAAACTTAATATGTTTATAACTAGTATTAACTTTGAAATGAAATTCTCCTAACCTGAGGCCAGGGGTGGATAGTGAGGGTGGTAATTTGAAATGAGTTTATCTTTATCCCCATCTATCATCAGTGGGACAGCTTATCAAAGTAAAAACTGGTGCATGACTTAAAATCTCCTGACAGTTTATGACTTGTTTTGGGATTTGTTTTTGTTTTTTGTTATTTTTAAAAGTTTTATGGTTGCCTTTTTGTATTTGTATTGCCTTTTCTTCTTAACTTTCTTTACTCCTTCCCATATTGAACCCTTGTTTGTATAAAGAAAAACATTTAAGCAAGTCAGCTGACACCACCATGGAAAGCATTTGCTTCATTCCATCCAAAATCAATCCCTTTTGATTAAGAGGAAGAAGTCTTCTTGTTTATGATTTCTATAAGACCAAAATTGCTCATTATAATTCATCAAAGTTCTTCTACTTTTTCATAATATTTATATTTCTGGCCTGTGTGTGTTGTATCTTTGGTTCTTTTTGATTCACTGTATCATTCCATATGGGTCTGCCCATATTTCTTTCAATTTCTTATATCCATTATATTCATAATGGGATCACTGAATCAAAAAGTATGAACAACATAGTGACTTCCTATATATTTCCAAATAATTGGACTAATTCATAGCTTCACCAACAGTTAATGTTCCCCTGATACCTTCAGCATTGATTCTTTAAAAAAAAATCACTTTTGCCCATTTGAATATGAGATTAAATTTGGCTTATTTTCTTTTCATCTGTTGTTTTTCTGGAAATAAGTTTGTGCTAAACCCCTGGAGGTTGTTTTGGCTAATACTGAGGGAGGCATCACCTACTTGTGTACTACTTGCCAAGTGTTTGTTGCTAAAAGTGACTTTATCTTGTGGATTGTCCTGAAAACAATTTTGGGTGGGGCAGGTGCTATACATTATTATGGAGCACTAGCTCACTGGCAAACAAAACAGAAAGAGAAAAGAAGCTTTAGACACATTTAGTGCAAATTTCTGCAGATGCTTCCTTGTGGTGGACTTAGTTGCCCCAGTAATACAAAATAAATAATTTTTCCTGAGATTGTGACTTAACATAGAAAATGAAGGCAGCATTTTGTTGACCTAATTGCAAATGACTCAGTCTAACTGCAACTTCTCATCTCACTGACCCCCTTATTCTGGAACTCTAAATAATTTACTAAGTGCCATCAATTTTTAACCTACTTCTATAGAATTTCCTCATTTAAAAGACAAACAAAAAAAAAATTAACTTTGTTATTCACCAAGGGTAAGCCGGTCTAAGAAGGAACCATGACCTGAGGATGGTGTTTAGGGGAAAGAACAGAAAAATAACACAGAAATAGCTTGTAGACTTTGGTAGAGGAGTTTTAATAAGAAAAGACAGCACTCCCTTTATAACCAAAGGTAGAGGACAAGTATAGTCCAGAAAACAGAAAGAAAAGACCTATTTTTTCTATCATTCCCTTCATATTTGAATCCTTTCCTACTTTCTTGAAAGGTAGAAACCTACTTTTTTCAAGTCATGTCTCTCCTTTTTGCAAATTTTTTGTCAAACCGGCCTATTGCTGTTTCTTGCATGCAAAATCCCATTTCCTGTCTAGCCATGTCTGGAATGAGTATCCTTTCACCTTACCTCCTAAAGCACAGTTCTAATACTACCTCCTAGATCAGGCCTTTCTATTTTTCCACCTCTTCTCCAGTTGTTAGTGCTTGCTCTTATTTGAAATTACATTGTATTTTCTTGATATTTATTTTGTATTATATGTATGTACAAGTTGCAGCTGTACAGGACAGCATAAACTCTTTCAGGGACATGATTATTTTTAAAAATTGATTTAGTATTTTTTCCAGTTACATGTAAAAACAATTTTTTAACATTTGCATTTAAAACTTTAATTCAGTTTCATTTGTAAGTGGTTTATGATTGTTTATTAATTAGTGATTCTTCTGTGGGTGTGCCTTTCTTTAGGTAGAGCTGAAGTTCATATGATGTTTTTCTTAGTACATTTCAGGCTCATGAATAAATAGGGCATAAGATCTTAGATCTGGGGGCAACTTTGGAGGTAATCCAATGACCTTTTTCCTAGCAGCCTGAACTGATATAGCTTTTTGGGTATGGATTGAAATAGATGATTTGCTGCAGTCCCTTCCAATTCACAAAGTATGATTGTTGAATTAGCATATCTTGGCCTTCTTAAATATTTCAAGGGGCCACAATTGAGTCTTTTAAACTTGCTGGAACTGAAGAGTAGGGAAGTTAGTGAGATTTCATTGACTAGATATCCTTTCAACAGGAGGGTTGCTCAGGGGCCTATAGTTCTATTTGTGAGAGGCTCCTGTGAAGACAAGAAATAATAGTTTTTGATGGTTTTATTAGTACTAAAAGATAGTGTGAATATACCCCAAAAGGAAGGAAGAGTTTTTATTCAAGGTAGAATTCTTATTCTTCATATCCTATAAAGGTAGGACATTTGCAACTGAATCCAAAAGTTCCAAAGAAAGAAGAGTACAATATTGATGGAAAGTTCTGTCTCTGACTCTTATTAGCCTTGTGACCTTGAAAAAGGCATTACATTGCTGACCTTCATTTTCTACTTGTGTAGGGACATTGTGAAGATTGAAGAGAGTGAGTTGGAAGGGACTGAGGAGGTTATTTGGTCAAATGCTTTTATTTTACAGATGAGGAAACAAGTATAGAGAGTTTAACTTGGACTTTTGTCCAAGTTCTCACAAGTAGAAAATGTCAAAGTTAATATTTGAACCCAGGTCCTTTGACTCCCAAGTCATTGATCATTTTTCATTGTCATCACCTCTGAAACAAGGGAATACATTTAGGGTACTTTGCAGTCCTTAAAACACTAAAAATTGTTATCCATCTTGTTTGATATGAATGTAGCTATTTTTAAAAAGTTTGATGAATAAGGACAACTGAGGAGATTATTATGGAAATGAATCTTTTCAAAAATACATTTATATAAGTCTCAGTGATGATAATAAATTTAATACTTTCAAAATGTATATCAATATTATTTTCATTTTGAATGATTGCTAAATTGAAAACTTCTCAAGAGGAATTGTTTATCTTTTTTATGTATCTCAATACATTGTTAGGCACTCAAATATTTTAGTTGAATAAGCAATTCTTACAATTACATTTTTTAAAAAATCTAAAAAAACCAACTACATTTAAATCAGATTTCATTCAGAATACCATCTCAATCTATTTTCTACCCATTATTTAAAATGTAGCTTCTGTTCTGCTCCTAGTTCTAACAAATCCGATTTCAGTTTGTCACTCTTGGTACTGTGACAGTAGTATCTTCCTAGATACTGACTTTTTCTTTAATTATCTATTATACAATTTAAAGGTTTTTATAGTATCTTGTTTGCTGATTGCTTTATGTGTGTCTTGGCTCCTCAGCTTATAAACTCCTTTTGAATCTTGATATCCTGAAGTGTCAAGCATATTGCCAAATATATAGTTAGTGATTAGAGAAAAAAATTCCTTGATCAATTGATATAGAAGTGGAACAAACAAGAAAAGTTGATGGATCTTTTTCTGTCATGCATATAAATTTACTTTTTCTTTATTCTTATTTTCTCATTTTTTTCCCTACTCCTCTGGGAAGTGGAGAGGAATCTCCTATCATATGATCCCTTCTTTTGTCTTGTGTAAATAAGTATAGGGAAAAATAAGTGGCAGCAAATATGGTAAGCAAAGAAGGAAATTCTGCCAGAATGGAAATATTTTAAAATTAACATTCTAATCACTTGATCATAAAATGGAACCTGTCTCTTCTGAGTTTAATTATGAATAACCAGAAGGAAATCAACCCCACATTTTGCCAAAACATTGAAGAAGTTTCTTGTATATATTTTTAGCTCTTAGTAAAGAGTAAAGTAAAAACTTAGTATAAGTGCATATATTGGCATATTCCATAAAAGTAGAGTCATCCTAAATATAACCAAATCTCATATGGTATTGTAATTGTTTTAAGTGATTATTGAATATAATCAGAAAGAATGAATGATGAGACATTATAAATGATCACATCACATTGGATACAATTAATACAATGTTTATTGATTGATCAATATAAAACCCTGTAGCATGCAATGCAGGGAGGTTCAGGCAGTAGTATGAAATGAAATTCCAGGCTTTCAGTTAATATCTTTGAAAAGGTAAGACCCAAATTTGAAAGTTAGCTAATGCTGTAAGATACTATATGGACATTTCTAAATGGATGGTACCAGCAAGTTCCACAGAATATTAAAAGAAGGTGACTGTAGGCTAGAAAGGAAGGTTTCATAGAAGGAGTGGACTCCACCTCAGCTTTAAAGGATGGGAAGAATATAAGTGAAAAGGAAAATGGGGGAGCATTTTATTTTTTTTAAAAAAGTACTATTTAGGAGGAACAATGACATGAACAAACCTGATGGAGTCAAAGATTTATGTTAGGTAGTAGTGGAAGATAGGGTAGAATTGTTCTATGTCTTCCACATAACATTGTATCCTTGTTTCCATGCCTTTGCTTTGCTACTCCTCTTGTCTGTAATACACTCCCCTCTTAAGCCTCATTGAATCCCTTCCTTCATTAAAAATTTTGTTCATAACACCCCCTTCTACATAAAATTTTCCTAATTCCCCAATTGCCTTGGGTGCCCAATCCTTCTCTTCCCCCACTATCTTGCATTATTTTGGTAGTCTGTATGTGCTGATATACGTACATGTTGTCTCTATTGATAAGAGTATAAACTTCTTGAGGATAAGGATTTTTTATATCATTGTATCTCTGACACCCAGCATAGTGTCTAACACATCATAAGTGTTTAATAAATGTTTATTTATTAATTTCTGTGGAACAGGCAATGAACTAGGGCTTGGGGACATAGGGACAGAAATAGTGCCTGCCCTCAAGAAGATTATATTCTATCATGGCCGACAGTATGCCAGTCTAGAAGTAAACATAACATATATTCAAAGTGATTTTAGATAATTTTAGAGGGATTAGAAAAGGTTTTTTTTCCCAGAAGGTGGCTTTGAGATGAGCTGGAGATTCTAAAAGGCGCAAAGAAGGGAGAGTGCAATTGAGGCATTAGGGTCAGCCTGGGCAAAGGCAAAAAGATAGGTAGAGCATTATTGAATTGAGGGACAGGCAACTAGCCTGTTTGGTTGAATTATAGAGTATATAACAGAGGGTAATACACAATAACTGTCGAAAGTGAGGTGGATTCTAGATTATGAAAAGCTTTAAATTCCACACGGGACTTTGTACTGGATCCTAGAGGAAATAGAGAATCATTAGAACTTCTTAAGAAGAGGAATAACATATTCCCACCTCTCTCTTAGGAATTTGACTTTAGCAGTTATGTGAAAGATGGATTTAAAAGGTCAGAAACTAGAGTCAGGCCAATTGAGAAGACAGCAAAGTCATTGAAGTTAAAAGTAATGAGTGCCTGAGCTAGAGTAATGACTGTATGAATAGAGGGAAGGAGACAGATGTGAGAGTGATGGAAGTAGAATTAATAAGATCTGGCAAATAATTGGCCATGCAGAATGAAGGAAACTAGAGACTAGGATGGTTCCAAGGTTGTACATTTGGTCACCAGATGAGTAGTGGTCTTCTGAAAAGAAACAATAGAAGGAATGTTAAATTTGGAGTCACAAGACCCGGTTTGGGACTTTGTCTTGGTTTGCTTTCTATCTCTTTGACCTCAGATAAGTGATTTTACCTCTCTTTTGCCTAATATGGAAACTGAGGAGCTCTGTTTAGAAGATTTCTGAGTTTACTCCCTGTTTTACATCTTTGACCCTCTGTTTTTTGAATCTTTTTGAGAACAGCCCTTATTGACATGTTGATGAAAGTAGTGTTTTGGAAAAATTATCTAACAGAACTGTTTAAGAGAGGGAAGACAATATGTCCAAAGAAGATCTGGAACTCTTAATTGAACACCAGATAGATAATTTTGATTATATTAAGTTAAAAAGTTTCTGTACAAACAAAACTGATACAGACAAGATTAGGAGGGAAGCATCAAATTGGGAAATCATCTTTACATTTAAGGGTTCTGATAAAGGTCTCATCTCTAAGATATATAGAGAATTGTCTCGTATTTTTAAGAATTCAAGCCATTCTCCAATTGATAAATGGTCAAAGGATATGAACAGACAATTTTCAGATGATGAAATTAAAACTATTTATAATCATATGAAAAGGT
>JAJPUD010001305.1:331885-450760 GCA_023553655.1 Myrmecobius fasciatus | reverse complement strand
TGTTGGAGGCGATGTGGGAAAACTGGGACACTGATACATTGTTGGTGGAACTGTGAATGGATCCAACCATTCTGGAGAGCAATTTGGAACTATGCTCAAAAAGTTATCAAACTGTGCATACCATTTGCCCCAGCAGTGTTTCTACTGGGCCTATATCCCAAAGAGATTTTAAAGGAGGGAAAGGGACCCACATGTGCAAGAATGTTTGTGGCAGCCCTTTTTGTAGTGGCTAGAAACTGGAAACTGAAGGGATGCCCATCAATTGGAGAGTGGCTGAATAAATTATGGTATATGAATGTTATGGAATATTATTGTTCTATAAGAAATGGCCAGCAGGATGATTTCAGAGAGGCCTAGAGAGACTTGCATGAACTGATGCTGAGTGAAATCAGCAGAACCAGAAGAACATTATACACAGCAACAAGACTATATGATGATCAGTTCTGATGGACATGGTTCTCTTTGACGATGAGGTGATTCAAACCAGTTCCTATTGTTCAGCGATGAAGATAGTCATATACATCCAGAGAGAGATCTGAGGGAACTGAATGTGGACCACAACATAGCATTTTAACACTTTCTGTGAATATTTCCATGCATTTTGTTTTCCTTCTTAGGTTGTTTTTTCTCTCTCTCTCTTTCTAGATATGATGTTCTTGTACACTAAAATAACTGTATAGATATGTATATATATATTGGATTCATCATATAATTTATCATATTTAGCATGTATTAGATTACCTGTCATCTAGGGGTGGGGGTGGGGGGAAGGAGGGGAAAAGCTTGGAACAACAAAAAAAGTTTTTTGCAAAGATCAATGTAGAAAAATCACTCCTATGTTTTGTAAATAAAAAAGCTTTCAATAAAAAAACAAACAACAACAACAAAAAAAAAAAACATTCCCTAGCTGTGTGACCCTGGGCAAGTCACCTAACCTCAATTTCCTCAGAAAAAATCACCTCCCTCCACCCCCAAATTCCCTATCTCTCTCAAACATTATCCCTCCTTTGAACCCTCCTTGTGAACAAAGAGCCTGTGGCTCTTCCCAGAGTCTTGTTTCTTTTTCACAGGTCTATGATTGCCCTGATGCTGCACTGGTTCTGTGTGGGGAGCAAATGTGGGGACAGACATTTTTCTCACCTACTCCCCCATCTTTTCAGAATCTTTCCATCCAAGCAAAAAGGCACTCTTGTCACCAAGGTGTCACCTGTCACCAAAGTGCTTCTTTTGTCAAGAAATCACTTGGTTGAAACTTTGTCACCAAGGTGCTACTTTTGTTACTTATGTCGCATTGATGTCACTCGGGGCACCAGGATGTCCCTTTTGTCATTCTTGCCTCTGAGGGGGCATTTTCATCCCTTATGCCACCAAGAGGTCACCCTTGTCATCAAGATGATCCTGTTGTCACGTTTGTCACCAAGATGTCACTTTTGTGACCCAGATGCTCTATTTGTCACCAAGATGACACATTTGTTACCTTTATTTGAAATGCTCCTCTTGTTCCCCAAAGTCATTTCTGTGACCCAGATATCATTTGCACCATGAAACCCTCAGCACAAAAAAGTCATTTTTGGTTACCTCTGCCACCAAGGTGACACTTTTGGCAACCAAACATTCCTTTTACTACCAAAATGACCCCCTTTGTCTCTAACTGTGCTGTTGTTGAATTCTATGCACTGAAGGCAGTCCCTTTCTCCCCAAAACACCACTTTGATCAATCAGGTCACCAAAGGGCCCCTTCACCTATACCACCAATGGGCCACTTGGGTCACTTCTTATACCTAGATGCCACTTCTATCATGTCACTGTTCCAAGTGCCATTTTGGCCATTCCTGCCACCTGGAAGTTTCCTTAACTGGCACTGAAGAGTCAAAAGCTTCTAGAAATGGGGAATCCATTATAGAAATCTCTAAATTGTGGAGTTTGGATGTACACCCGGTCTGTATCCACGGTGCCACCTTTGTCACCATAAAGTTGCTTTTGTCATATACCAAGGTTCCCCTTTTGTTTTCAAAATGCTACCTCTTTCACCAAAATGCCATTTTGTCATCAAGATCACACCTTTGTCATCAAGATGCTGTTTTTTTTTCACATTTGTCACCAAGGTCCCACTTCTGTCATTTATGTCACTCTGGTATCATGCATATCTTCAATGACATAATGGCATAAATACAGATGGTAGTACACAATATTGCATCATAGTTCATTAGAGAACTTCAGATTTAATAACTGTCCCAAATATATGTTCGGTAGAAGGAGGTCCTTCATTATGAAGGAGGGAGTTAACAAAGGTTTTATGGAGGAGTTGATCTTTTAGATAGGCACTGAGAGTTTTGTAGGAATTCAAGAGATTTTGGGGGGAGGGGGTTGTTTATTTTTTTGGCAGAAGACTAGAAAGATCACAATTCACTTGGACAGGTATAGGATGGCTCTGGAGTGTTAGAACCCACTCTCAAACTCTTAACACAGCTACATAATAACTGTAGTATATAGTCAAGTTAGGATATCCATGGTTTGGTAAAACCAGTGAGATTTAGAGCTAGGAGAACCCCAAGGGGCTATACTTATTGTAAAACAAACTATAGAACTTATGGTTTTCTCATCTGTTAAATGAAGGGCATGAAAAGATTAAGGTGCCTTTGAACCTATTTATAATATTATTTCGCACTGTGATTTTCCCTCCTACTGAAAAGTATTTGACCCAGTCACAGTGGCACTTGAAATAACAAAACAAAGACCTGAAACTAGGTTTTCTTCTTCCAAATTCAACTTTCTACTCCATTTATATTTGCATATATATAAATATATGTTGTGGTCAATGTATACATGTATATATGCATGCATAATATGTGTATATAACACAAACATATATAGTCTGGTGTTACTGCTTAATACATTTATTTCCATTATATACACATATGTAATATCTGACTTTGTTAAGTCAGGCTGTATGTATATAATTAGAACCAGACACAAGGATTACACACACACATATAAAATGAATCTGTGACACAGCTGAAACTACTGAACAATAAAAAATATTATGTACATGTGTGTAAATGTATAGATACAGAATCACTCAAGTCTGACTTTATAAACTCAAAACTGATCATCTTAGAATTGAGTATTAAAACTGGGACAGATTCTCAGAGACTTATTAGTTGAATCTTTTCCTTTTACTTGTCCAAGGTTATTCGAGATGACAAACATCACCTTTTCTCAGCCATTCGCATCTCCCTAAAGCAATGATAAAAACTGTTGCTTTCATCCCTCCCCTTCCCCTTTACTCCCTTTGTCTGAACTTTGGTTTCCTCATTTGTATGGTAAAGGACATTAGATTAAATGTATTTTTCAAGGCCCTTCCTCCTAGTTCTAAATTCCAAGAAAATCTTTGGCTATATTCAAGACTTAATTCATTGCTTAGCCATGTGTTGTATTTTCTAGAAAATCTTCCAATGTTTACCCAAGTAGTAACTGAGACCTGGAACATGAACCCAGTTACCTTCTTACTTCCAGAAATGAGAGCCATAACTAGAGGCAAGTGGATGATGATGGTAAGTAATGGGGATGAGGGATGGAAGTGGTGATGTGACTGGGCTTAGCCAGAGGGCATTAACAGAACACCAAGAATTCATTAAAATAGGAAGTTACTTTTTTTTTTAGCCTATTTCTTCTGCTCAATGTGCTTCCTCCTTAGATGTTTTCCACTGTGGAATGTGTCCTAGGTTTTCTCCCCAACTCAAATGTTTTTAAAAGGTGATTTAAGAATACCTAGTCTACCATTTCATCCAGGGAACATTTTTCTGCTGCTTGAATCAGGAGAAAAAATTTATTAATTCCATATCTGTTGAATTTTCTTTATATTTTGCTAGGAGGAGGCAACACTTTTCCTCCCACCCAATGTAGTTTATTTTAATGCCTCAAATAAACCAGCAAAATATTTTGAAGTTTTCAAAATTTTATTAAGAATATTTAACATTGTAGTTTTAAATAATTAATACAAAGGACAACATCTTCCCTGGGTTAAACTGTGACACAGACAGGGCCTTGGGATAACATCTGTTACACAGACTATTTCATTCAAACAATTCATTGTAGCTATTTCAACAAATTAGTGCTGGCTCTCAGCCAGAACCAGAAAATAAGATCCTTAAAACATACTTTTCCAAGGGTCTTGTATTTAAGGGCACAATTTCACTTTTCTATGTTGAGTTGGGCAATCCACAATGGACCTTTTTTGTCCCTCAAAATAATTATTTATAAATCATCCCTAACTTTCAATTATAAAAAATTTATGTTGGTCAGAATATAGGCTGCTCCTTTCTTCCAACCTCCCAACAAGGTCACATCCCTAAAATAAAATATTTTTTTAAAAGCAACAAAGTAACACCAATAGGGAAAGTGGGCCTATATTTGTATCAATACAGAATCTTTCTTGTGAGGGGGTCTTTATCTTTTTAGCAAAAACATTGTATTCAATGATCCCATTCATTGACTATTCAATGCAAGATGAAAGGTCATGCCAGTCATGCCAGGCTAAACTGAGTACCTGTGGTCACCAGAGTCAATGGTTTTCAATTTCTTAGAGGTAGAGGGACAGTGTTCAAGTACCTTTGCATCTCCACCCAAGCATAGCACTAATGAAATACTTGGGACTCAATAATTTATTGATTTACTGCTACAGGGAGAAGTCAGGGGTCAGCTCCTTGCTGGGCAGCATGACACTCAATCCTAAGCCTTTGGGATAGCTGGGGGGAGACCCTAAGAAACCCTTGCACAAGAACTTCTGATGTAATAGTGATTTGAGAATCTCTCAAACTGTGCCTTTTCCTTGATACTTCCAAAAGTCAGAGAAAAAGTACCAGATTCTGAGTGGTGAAGTTCTGTGAATGAACTAGTTGGAGCACTAGCTGAGAATAGCTTCAACAATTCATAGTCAAAGAACACTTCACAATTGGTCAAAAATTACATGCAGTTGCCCTTCTGAGCCTTCCTGGGACTTTTCCAGCGACGTCCATTCACCCAATAAGTCATCAAAATCAGCCCATCCTGGCCAAACAAAGCTATCTGGTGACTTTAACACAGCCTGGCTATAATAGCTTTTCTTATTTTAAACAACCACATTTGTAATTTTCTGGTTGGTTTAATCCTACTAGAATGGGAAGATCAGGACCTGGTTTCTGGTCTTGGTTCTGCTATCAAATGTGTTTCATGACTTTGGGCAAATCACTTCCACTCTTTTCATTGGCCTGTTTTCTCTAAAATAAGGTGGTGTTGATTACATTTAGTGACTAAGATTTCCCCCAGGTCTAGCATTCTTTCTTCTAAATACTAACATTCCCTTTTAGCTCCAGGGATCTATGTTCTGTTACCTCACCCCACTATATTTTTAATTTGGTGAATTTAAAACTATCTAAAATTTCACTAAATTAGGGTTTGCTTTTTTTGAAATTATACTATTAGGAGGCTCGTATCTACTTAAATTGCATTTTCTCAAGGTCATCCTCTATTATAGTTTTAGCTTATTTAAAAAAAATTAAAAAATTTTAAAAAAAAGCATTTCTGAGATTCCCCCAGAAACAAGTTTCCAGATTTGTGCTCTTGCAATGCAAACACACAGAGCAGCTTCTCTTGGCACCCTCATTATGCCCAGCAGCTTGAAACTAAGACTTTATAAAAACATCCAAAAGTACCAAGGGACCTCAGGCTGAAGGGGGCCCATACAGTAGTGCATATTGCCAGACACCATCTCCTGTGCCGTATTTACTCAAAAAAGCCCAAATACAATTTGCTGGCAGCAATCAGACAAACTAGCTATCTCAAAGATTGGGGTATGGCTAGTTTGGGGGGCTTTTGTTTTTGATCAACCAGTAATTGGTTATATTCCAAAACTGACATGTGCCTGTGGACCCATCTCCCACAGAGCTATAGAGCGTGTGTCCTTCAGCTAAGAGCACAGGAAAAGGGATGGGGGCTGAGAACTGGGGAATGAGTCTTGAAGCGATTTACTCCCTTGGGCTCCTTTTCTTCTCTGCAGGTGTCATGTGCAGATGGTCTTGCTATGTGGCTGTGAGCTGCCCCAGATAAGAGAGGGCCCATGGCAGGGAGGTGAGATCCACTGAAGCCCACCTAGCTGATGCCCCGAGATCCAGCTTCATGGCTGCAGACAAGACAGCCCCCCACTATGGGTATCCCCACCCGGAGCCCAGCACCCCCCAAGCATTCACACAGCCCCAAAGAAGGAGACAGAGACGAGGAGACACCGGGAGCTCCCTTCCCTCAGCCTCCTCTCCCCACACACAGTAAGAAAGCATCCCCAAGGAGCCCAATAACTTTGCTTTTCTGTCTTTGAACTACAAAATTTTATTTCCATGGACAGTCTGACCAGTTTTTGTGACTATGTACATAAAAGAAACTATATAAATACAAAACATACATTTCACAAATTACCTACAATATCAGGATGAAGGTGCAGACTGACTTCACAGATTAAATAAACCTTGTTCTATAAACATACTCAAAGATAACAGTATTTTCACGGCTAGAGAAAGGGGAAAGGAAGCCAGCAAACAGGCTCATGGCTTGCGGGCGGCTGAATGTGCAGAACAGGAGAGGCAGCCACCTCCCCATTCCATGGCTGGGCTTCCAGGTCCCTCTGATTTGAAGCCAGTCCTCCTTTTCATTTTTCTGGAGATGCCCAGGATTTTGTCAAGGCTCTGCTGCACCCCAGGCCAAGCAATGTCTCCCGCCTTAGGCTTGGAGTTGAGGTAGGGATCCAATATCCCCTAGCTTTTTGGCTACTTCTAAGCTGTAGAGGCTAACAGCAACCACTAAAACATCAAACATACAAGTGTAAAAGATCCTAAAGACATGCACTGCATGCAGACTGGAGAGAATTCTGGAGCCCTCAAGGGTCACTAGTATTAATCTTATTCAGGATCACTATATCGTGAAAAGGTTAGTAAAGGCTAATGGCTATTGAGAACAGAAAACTGTCTGGACTTGTAATTTTATCCACAATATACCTGGCTTAGCCTGGGGAGGGTACAAGTTCTGGGCACTCAACAGAACTCTAGAACAGAACACTCAGGACAGAACTCAGGACCATGATATCCTATCAAATTAAAAAAAAAAAAAAAAAGGCATGGGAGTCTGTCAGTGACACAAGGGGATGAAGATTCAGCATGGTGCAAGTTCACTTACAATTTACCAAAGGATTTTTTCTTTAAAAAAAAAAAAAAAAGAAAAAAGAAAAAGGAGGTGGCCAAGAAAGCTCCCGACACTTCTTCCCTGGGCTGGGCTCAGTTGTTTCCCTATCGCTGTCCAGCATCTCGGATCCTGCAGGCCACAGCAGTGATGAGAGCAGCGCCTTTCCCACTGCCGTCCTCGGACTCCAGGAAGGAAACATCACATTTTGGAGCCAGTTCCTTCACTGTTGCATGCATGACTTTTGCAAAGCTGTCAAAGGAAAAAAGAAACCTCAACAACCTTAAGTCAGGCCCTCACCCATCATACCTTCACTGGCCAAAAGCATCAAAGCCCAGATTTTTCTATAAATCTGCCAGGATGAAGCTATCCACCCAGAGCCTCTGGGAGGAGCTGGAGACTGACTTTCATGAGGCAAATATCACCCAACTGAATTTTAACTCTAAAGTCTCTTACACTCAGATGGCTCCAAGCATTGATTTGTAAAATTAGGGAAGGCCCATCAGGGACCACAACGAAGGTCTAACAGGGTAATCTGGTGCAGTAGCTGCTCCACTTTGCCTGGGCAACAGCAGAAAGGCTTCTGTCCCACCCAGAGCCATTGTGTCACTGTAACAAACTTGTGGGGACATCTTCAGAGAATGGAGGGAAGCAGGACACTCCATGATATCCTCACAAGCAGAATGGGCAAGGAAACCAATGGCACAGCTCGATTTCAGGCAACAGGAAATGAGCCAAGTAATTGTGTGACCCTCAAGAAACAAAGGGGGCAGTGAGTAAAGGTAAAAAGGGAGGGTCACAAGCAAGAGGGGACATTTTCTGCTTGGTTTGATGACGACCACGACCCTGAGTACTTGGAATTGCCCCCACACAGAGACAAGGCTCCCAAACAGTTTCTATAGGCACTGACTCCCATCGGGCTCATGGAGGGCAGGGACTCTTGTTATTGTTTCTTTATATCCCAGGACTTAGCGCAGAGCAGGCTTGCCGACAGAGGATCCTTACTGACTAAGGAACACGGCGACGGCACCAAACATCAGACAAATAAAAACCGTGGTCTTTGAAGGTAGGAAGAGTGAAGAGGAAAGAAGAAGGGAGGAGATGAAATGAAAGAGAGAAAGAGAGGAGCTGTGGGGAGGAAGAGGAACTTACTGAGGATGGAGCTTGTACAGAGTCCCATCGACACCCACGGTGATTTTGAGTGAATCCAGCTGGCGGTTCTCCCGTATTTTGTCCACCACAGCTGCCATGCCTGCACCACAAAGCTGGGCTGCCCTTCTCGCTACCACAGTGCAGACCTCTTTGACAATGATACTATCATCACAGGTGCTCTCTAGTCCCAGGTGACGCAGGATGGTACGGACTTGAAGCAAGGCCAGGCAATCACTAGGATAGGGCAGGAAAATCAAAAAAATTGGTTTTGAATGAATAAGTAAGTTAATAATAACAGCTAAAAGCAAGCACTTATATAGTACTTTGTGGCTTTCAAAGTGCTTATATCCATTTGATGCTCACTGCAATTATGGGAGAAAAACTGAGGCAGACCAAAGTTAGTTAAGTGACTTGCCCTGGAACAAAGTCTGATGTAGTACTTGAACTCAACTGCCCTCACTTCTTGATGCTCTCTATTCGCTGGTTCCCAATATGTGAAGCAGAGCAGCACAGTGTGCTATACTGACAGGTCAACTCTAAAATCAAGGACCTGGATTCAAAACCCACCTCTTAAACTTACAGCCTGTGTGACTTCTGGCAAGTCACTTAAAATAAAGCCTCAGTTTCCTCATCTGTAAAATGAGGGGTTTATATCACTTTTCCTCTCAGATTCTTTTTAGATCCGGCTCTATGATTCCATTAGCTCAGCAGAATTATCAGGGCTAAATGGCATTTTAGAAACCTACAAGTTAGCTACAGTTTCTATTGTTAGCTGTTATTGTCATGCTTTGTAAATCTGAGCAAGTGATTTAACTTCTTAATTCTTATTGTCCTCTCTGTAAAATAAAGGATAATAAACCAGAGTCCTTTTTAAAGAGCCCAAGTTTCATATATTCACTATAAAAATACAAACTACTTTTTGAGTTCAAGGCACAGATGTCAATGGAACTTCAAGGAAAAGATCTATTTTTCCTTAGAATATTAGGTGAAAACTTTTTTAATAATAGCTTTTTATTTCAAAATATATACAAAGATAGTTTTCAATATTCATCCTTGCAAAACCCTTTCAAATTTTTTCTCCCTCCTTTCTCCCCACCACTCCCTCCCCTAGACAGAAAGTAATCCAATATATGGTAAACACATGCAGTTCTTCTATATATGTATTTTCACATTTATCATGCTATACGAGAAAAATCAGATCAAAAAGAAAAAAAATGATAAAAATGCAAACAACAAAAAAGTGAAAGTACTATATTGTGATCCACATTCAGTCCCCACAGTTCTTTCTCTCAATGTGAATGGCTCTCTCTATCACAAGACTATTGGAATTGACCTAAATCACTTCATTGTTGAAAAGAGCCAAGTTATCACAGTTGATCATCACATAATTTTGTTGCTGCTTTGTACAATGATCTCCTGGTTCTCCTCACTTCACTTAGCATCAGTTCATGTAAGTCTCTCCAGGCCCCTCTGAAATCATCCTGCTGTTTCTTATAGAACAATAATATTCTATAATATTCATATGCCATAATTTATTCAGCTATTTTCCAACTAATAGGCATTGATCTTGCCACTACAAAAAGGGCTGCTTTTTGTAGTGGCAATTTTTGTACATGTGGGTCCTTTTCCCTTTTTTATAATCTCTTTGGGATACAGGCCCAGTAGACACTGGTGGATCAAAAAGTATACACAGTTTATAACCCTTTAGGCCTCATTCCAGATTGCTCTTCAGAATAATTAGATTAATTCACAACTCAAATAATGTTATCATCAGTGTCCCAGTTTTCCCACATCCCTCCAACATTTATCATTATCTTTTCCTGTCATCTTAGCCAATTGGAGAATGGCTTGTATTCTTATAAAACTGAATCATTTCTTTATATATTTTAGAAATAAGGCTTTTATCAGAATCCTTGGATATAAATATTATTTCCCAGTTTTCTGCTTTCCTTTAATCTTGTCTGCATTGATTTGGTTTATACAAAACTTTTAAACTTAATATAATCAAAATTATTCTAAATGAAAACTTCTAAGAAAATTAGCAAACTAAAATTAGAAAAATTCTTTATTAAAGCAAGTCCCCCAAAAGATTTACTTTTTTTAGAAAATGGGAAAGCTAGAACCTTTTGTAATCATGTACCCCGATTTCATTCCCTTCCCAATTTTTCATATGCAAAATGGAAACCAAAAGAAAGAAGATGCTTTGTCCACTGGCTTCCTTGGAGTCAGACAATTCAATAGGGGAGGACTATGATGAATAAAAACCTAAACTTCCAATACAAAATCCAGTCAAGGAGATTTCTACTTTAAAGTGTATGCCATTAATAAATTATTTTTAAAATATTTACTGATATTTGATAAATTCTTTTCAATTAAATCAGTGAAACTGCTGCACTGTGAATTTGCTTTACTAGCAAAGCCAAAAAAAAAGAGAGTTGCCAATTCAAGCCCAGTGGGTAAACTGGTGGACTTGTAGTTAGAAAGAGCTCAATTTAAATCCCATCTTCATAACATTTACTAGTTCTGTGATAAAGAGAAACTTATAACCTCTTTGAACCTAAGTTTCCTCATCTATACAATGAGAAAGCAGTTAGTAAAAGAACATAGTCAAGAAAATGGGGCATTGAATCAAATGGACATAAATGAAGACTGCGCCTTGACCAAATGATTAATCTACTCCAGTGCCCAGAACAGTTCTCTGCACACGACAGCTTAATTTTCCTGGTTTGGATTCTCTTGTAAGAAGAACTAGCTGAACAGTTGTCCTTCAGGCTAGAAAGGGGATAGATAACCAGCCTTCTCCAGCCCACGCCCCGCTCTTACCTCTCAATCTGAGACAAGAATTTGGTTTCAAATATCCCCCTTGTCTTCAGTCGTTCTGAGATCCGTCCACGGAAGAGCAGCCCTCGTTTGGTGAAGTTAATAAGGATGTTGCGTACAATCTCCCCCAGGTACATGCCACTGATCATCTTCTCAAACCTTCAGGAGGAAAATAAGGGGATCAGTCTTCAAAAAATCCTTGTGTAGGCTTCAGTGGGGGATGCAGGTGGAGGAATACGGTTGTATGGGGTTCGTCAGTCTTAACATATGTCAGAATAGCTTGCATTCCCTAGGCAAAAGAAGATATTCTACCTGGTTTCCTCCAACTGCTCCATTTTATGGAATAGGTTTCTTTCCCAGAACCATAGCTACCAGGACTTCACTTCAGAACCCAATTGATAGCCACCTAGGAAGGTGATCTAGTTTCCCCTCATCTATTGCTAAGCATTTTGAAGACAGGTACCATGTTATTGCTCATCTTTGTATCTAGCATCTAGCAAAGTACCTTAAGAAAAGTGTGTTGAACTCCCTTTGGCTTTTATCATCTACTCTTATTCCTCAAAATCTCATTGTTGGGTCCAATTTTTCAGAACTAGGATGAGATCCATCCCCGTGAACACCTTCATGAAAGACCATCACTAAAAATCAGGCTATAATCTAATCTCAAGAGTTTACCTCTGTTTTCCTGGGTTGAGTGAAAGTTCATCTACAGCCAAGTCAAACTCAGTTTGGATGTCGTCCAGGCTGCCATTATCCCCAAAAGCACCCCATTCCATGTTGACACACATCCGCCCTTCATCTCCTTCCACCAGCTCTACGTTGTGCATCTCCTCCATGTAACAGGCATTAGTACCAGTACCTACAAAAGGAGGAATGAAAAGAGAAAGGAGCCTGAGCTCTCTCCTTGGCTTTCCCCACTTAAGGTCTGACCCTCTTTCCACAGGAAGGGACTACATATTTTGGGATCTTACCGACTATGAGTCCTACTTCACAGTGAGAGTCTTCATAGCCACATGTCATCATGGTTCCCACGGTATCATTCACAACAGCAACGACATCCAGATCAAATTCCTGCAGAAGTCAAGTCAGATGCTCAATCCCAAAGGATCCCCTGTAAAGTATACCTTTCCCAGAAAAATGTTCAGACCTTTTTTATGCAACATCACATCATAGCTATACCTCCATCGCTCCTTTTGGAATTTCAACCATTAAGGACACCAGTCAGTACTGAGACCTTGCACTACCTGGATAACCTTATGTACTATTCCCTAACACCACTACAGACAAGTTGCTTTCACTATCCTTCTGACCTTTTGCACAACACCATAAAACTAAGTTGACATTCATATGCAGAATATGCAATTTAAAAGTTGGAAGAGATATTAGGTTATGAATGAAGAATGTTGGTTCTGAACAGGACCTTAAAAAATAGAACCTTAATCTTGGAATGTGCTTCTGCCCATCTCTAGTCTACTGCCTTTTTCTGTCTAAATCATAGTCCTAACAAGGGTCCGTCTTTACTTCCCCAACCACTCCCATGATCTCTCCTGTTCCTGAATTCTTATTAGAATATATGGCATACATATAAACATCTTCTTACATCTAAATCATGAGGGTGAGTGTCACCATTGCAATGTGACTATGTCTTAAGGAGAGAAACCAGTGTGATTTAATGGCAACCATAATTAATTTTTTTTTTTGCTGTTGTTCAGTAGTTTCAAAAAAGCTGATATATATACATATATACATATATGGGGAGAGACAGACAGAGAGACAGAGAAACAGAGAGAGACAGAGAGACAGAGACAGAGAAGGCAGGGACTATTTCTTTTTTGTCTTTGTATCCATCTTCAGAGCCTGGCACAGGGAATGGCAGAGCAGATACTTAAATGTCCATAGATTAGCAACAATTCTATAAAGTAATTATTGTATTATTATTATCCCCATATTAACCGAGCTGTGGCTCAGAGATTAAATAGCCCTCAGTGTCCAAGGCATGACCAAAGTGCAGATTTCTTCCACCTCCAAGTCCAGGGTTCTTACCACTCCAATATGCTGCCTCTTCCTTGATAGAACTGACACTGACTTTATTTACTGGGTGGCTGTATGATTTCCTTCCAGCTCAGTCCTAGGCCTTTCTCTTATACTTTGATATCTCTCACAAAGTCTAGCATGAAAACAGTGCTCAGGAACAACTAGATAGATTTCTTTTAAAGCTAAGACAAACAGACTGGTGCCACAGGGTAAATCTGTGTTAAAGGCAAATACTGTGAAGGAACAAATAGCCTTTTTTTCATTATGTTCGTCATCTCATTTCTACCCCCTGCTTCCAACCATAGAACTCTTTGGAGGAAAAAAAGGCAGGTAAGAATTTCTAGTAGCTTGGGAGAGTTAAGTGACTCTGAAGAGTTAGTCTTGGGAATAGAGATACTCAAGAAAGGTCTGTTCCTAGCACTGGTTTCTCCTGGCAACTTCCCAACTACCTACTGAAAAAAACAGTGAGAAAAGAGATCATGAAAAAGGGAAAAGGACCCACATGTGCAAAAATGTTTGTGGCAGTACTTTTTGTAGTGGCAAGAAACTGGAAAGTAAGTGGATGCCCATCAATTGGAGAATGGCTGAATAAATTATGGTATATAAATATTATGGAATATTATTGTTCTGTAAGAAACAATCAGGGGGGCTGAGCCAAGATGGCAGAGTGAAAAGGTGACTTTCTGCCTCTCCTCCGATCTTCTCTCAAATCAACAATAAAATAAGCCTCTGAACTGATCTTCAAGTCAACGAACTCAGAAATATTTGGACACTGCTCTCTGGATAACTTCATATCAGGTTAGTCGGACTCGGACAGAGAGATATATAGATGATCCCTGTGTAGGCCGGAAGTGAGGGTGGGACTCAGCTCAGCTCATCCTGGCAGAAATTCCAAACTCCAAACTCCAAATTCCAAACACCTGGAGTTTATCTGAGGCACTCGGGACACTCTGCCCTGATTGGGGGCAGGTGTTCTGGCAGAATTGCCTTGTTTAAGGAGTAATTCGGACTTAGTCCTAGCCCCCACCGGCCCAGCATCTTAAGTCAACTCGCCAAAGTGCCCCAGGGCAAAGCTTTTTCAGCCGCCGTTTTTTTTTCCCTACCTTAAAGAGATATCCACGCTGTGTAAAAAAAAAAAAAAAAAAAAAAAATGAAGCAAAACAGAGCTCTCACCATAGACAGCTTTTATAAAGAGAAAGAAGTGATGATCACCCCAGATCCTGAGGTTCCTTTAGACAAAACTCCAAAAGAAGTTTTTAAGGACCATCACTGGTCCCCTTTTCAAAAGGCCTTTCTGGAAGATTGCATAAAGAACCTCAAAAGAGAGCTGGAGGATAAATGGGAAAATAAACTGAAATCAGTGCAAGAAGGATATGATGCCCTGCAAAAGAGATATGAAAAAGACACCAATTTATTGAAAAATAAAATTAGTGAAGTGGAAAGAGTGCAATGAACAAATTGGCCAGTTACAGAAGGAGCTTAAAAAGGTAACTGAAGAAAACAACACTTTTATTTTTAAAGTTGAATTGAACAAATGCAAATGAATGACTCAATAAGACTTCAAGAATCAGTCAAACAAAAACAAAAAAAATGAAAAATTAGAAGAAAATATGAAATATCTCCTAGGAAAAACAACTGACTTGGAAAATAGATCTAGGAGAGACAATCTAAGGATTATTGGACTTCCTGAAAGCCATGATGAAAAAAAGAATCTAAAAACAATCTTCCAGGAAATCCTGAAACAAAACTGCCCTGAGATTGTGGAATCAGAAGGCAAAATCACCATTGAAAGAATTAACCGATCACCTCCTGAAAGAGACCCCAAAATTAAGACCCCAAGGAATATCGTGGCTTAATTTCAGGACTATCCAGGAACAGATTCTGCTAGCAGCTTGAAAGAAACAATTCAAATACCAAAGATCAATAATTAGAATCACACAGGATCTATCAGCCTCCACACTGAAGGATCGAAGGGCCTGGAAACAGATATTCTGAAGGGCAAAGGAACTTGGATTACAACCAAGAATAACCTATCCAGCTAGAATGAGCATTATCCTTCAGGGAAGAAGATGATCATTCAATGATATAGGTGAATTTCTTGTAGATAGGATTTTTCTTGCATAACTTCTCAAGCATTTCAACATTATTAACATGTAGTGGACTTCCTGCCATCTAGGGGAGGGGAGGAGACTGGGGGTAAAATTTGTAATGGAAAGCTTTGTAAAGATCATTGTTGGGGAACTGCCCATACATGTTATACAAATAAAAAGCTTTAATAAAAAATAAAGAAACAATCAGCAAGATGATTTCAGAGAAGCCTGGAGAGACTTATATGAACTGATGCTAAGTGAAGTGAGCAAAACCAGGAGATCATTACCAGCAACAACAAGACTATGTGATGATCAATTCTGATGGATGTGGCTCTTTTCAACAATGAGGTAAATTCAGGCCAGTTCCAATAAATTTGTGATGGAGAGAGCTATCTGCATCCAGAACTGTGGGGACTGAATGTGGATCACAACATAGCATTTTCATGTTTTTTGTTGTTTTCTTTTTTTCCCCTTTTTGATCTGATTTTTCTTGTGCAGCTTGATAATTGTGGAAATAGATAGAAGAATTGCACATGTTTAACATAAATTTACTGTGGGGGGGGGGAGAGAGAGGGAGGAAGAAAAAAATTTGGAACACAAAGTTTTGCAGGAGTGGCTGTTGAAAACTATCCTTGCATGCATTTTGAAAATAAAAAGCTGTTATTTAAAAAAAAAAAAAGAAAAAGAAAGAAAGTGGTGAGAAAACCAAGAAAGGAAATGGAATGTTTTTTGAAATGTACTTCTTGTAGAGCTGGACCTTTCCAGAATCAAAAAACATAAAACAAAACAAAAATAAGAAACACAAAACTATTCAGCAAAAAGAAAGTTACCCTAAATATAATAGGTAAAAAACTCCAGAAAGTATGGAAACAATCCTTCAGAAAATAGAAATACCAAAACAAAGTCTCTTATAAACAGAAATTATTTTAGCAGGACTTTTGGTGGACATAATGGACACAAAGCAGGTATCTACTCTGCCCGAGGACTGGTGAAACCAAATATATGTATGAATGCAATGTAACACTATTATGAAGTAAGAAATAATAAAAATTGGGAATTCAGAGAAGTATGGGAAACTCTGTATGAATTGATTCAGGGTGCAGTAAGCCAAACCAAGGGAATAATATACACAGTGGCTACAATTATTAAAATTAAAACCAGCCATTTCTGATTCATTCATGACTCACACACTTTAGAGTCCTGGAGAACAGATCATGAAACACTTCATAGCTCCATACTCTTGTTTGATTTTAAAGGCAAAGGATTATGGGGTGAATAAGACTACATGTTATTAGACAAGCTTTTTTACTCACATGTGGAAATATGGAGTAATCTGAACTGTGATATAAGAACAAAAGGTACCAACACAATTTAAACAGATTATAAGTAGAAATTTAAATGTGCTGAACATATCACATGAATTTTGTTTTTAATATCTCTTTACTGACATCTTTTGTTGTCATTCTCTAAATAAGAGAACATCTCACACAATGAAGTTTTTCACTGAAAGAAAAAGGGGGGGGGGCAGGTAGGTGGCGCAGTGGTTAGAGCACCAGCCCTGAAGTCAGGAGGACCTGAGTTCAAATCTGGTCTCAGACACTTCCTAGCTGTGTGACCCTGGGCAAGTCACTTAACCCCAATTGCCTCAGCAAAAAGCAAAAAAAAAAAAAAAAAAAGGAAGAAAAAATTCAGCAAAATCAAGTAGCATATCAGAAAAACAAATCTGACATTACAGGCAATGTTTCTATACCGATGTTAAGCAGTAGGGGTAGTTATTGAGATGACAAAGAGGTAATTTTTTTGTAATTGTGTATCATACATTAGCAGTTTTCAACTATCATTTTTATTTTTTTATTTTTTTTTTTACAAAAATGCAAACAGGAAGGAGGAATGTGAAAGCCTAGCCCTTACTTCCTCATAATATTTAAAGTCATAAGCCATGGATGCCATGGAAATAATATAACTTTTATCTTATTACCCAGGGTAGTCAACATGTGATAGTACCTGAGTCAATCCCTGATGCTTTTTTGTTTGTTTTTGCTGAGGCAATTGAGGTTAAATGACTTGCCCAGAGTCACCCAGCTAGGAAGTATTAAGTGTCTGAGGCCAGATTTGAATTCAGGTGCTTCAAACTTCAGGGCTGATGCTCTATCCATTGGGCCACCTAGCTGCCCTCCAATCCCTGATGTTTAAGGGAGATCCTCAACCCGAGGAAAAGAGAGGAAAAGTCCAAATCAATTTCCTAAGGGAACATCAAGCACGGTCTGAGCCAACTAAGGCAGGAGGAGTTAGGCTGTCTCAGAACTCAAAAGCTAGTAGACTAATACAGAAATAAAGAATCAGTGGCTGGAATGGAAAATGAGTGAAACCAGGAAATCTTAAAAGGAAGACAATAACTAAATGATTAGATGATGTAATTTGCCTCAGCAAATCTTTAGACTCTCATGGCCACAACATTCTTTCCCAAACCTACTTTTCTATTAGCATGATCATGTGCTTATTCCAAGTCCTCCTAACTCGGCTGCACCTGGACAGTTACCCACACTGTATGGAGTTACTCAAAAGGTAGCATGTGTTTGCAATTAACTGACAACAGAAACCTTTAAGGTTCGTGAATCCACCTTCTTTTTATGGGAGACATCTTTTTCTTCATTGATTTCTACAGAAAATTTCCTGCAGCTTCTGGTATAAAAATGATCCTGTAGCGCCATGCCCAGATCCATGCTTGCAGCAATGTATGGGCACAGAGGACAGCCACTGGTGAAACCATTCCTACCTCTCGACGATGAATAGCTTCTTTCAGTAGACCGACGACATCCTCTCCCTCGCAGCCAGTTGCTTTGAAGCCCTTTGTCCACTTCAGGAGAATGCTCTAAAGAAATATCACATATGAACAAGAATAATAGAAGAATAGCCTTAATTAGCAAAACTCAAGGACTATTTAGTTCAGGATTCTATCTCCAACAAGCTTACAAAACACCTCTTACAGGTGGGGCTTCTTGTTATCACCTCCCAAGTTGAAAACATGTCCCAAAGTTTCATTCCCATTTAAACCCATTATTTATTGTTTTTATCTTTTCATCTATCTAACTTTACTTGAAACTGTATTTTCAATTTAGATGACTCAGCAAATAAGTACCTTCCAAAATCTGCCACATAAAGCACTATTGTATTTATCTTTTAGGACAGGACACCCAGGAAACAATTTTAAAGTTACCTTGTGAATTATATTGTTTTCTCTCTAATCCTTTTTTTTTTTTTTTGCTTTCTAACAAGAAAACTCTAGCTAAGATTACTTTTTTCATCTCTCCTCTTAGCCTCTTGGCTTAGGAAACTGAAAAGAAGCCCTTTTCTCTCTGTATTGTCAAATGGAAACCTTCCCATTATCTAGATCTTTATCAATAGTCTTCTCTTAAGTTTGTCAGAAACAGGTAAAGACCTAATGGAGGACAGGAGACAGTGCATAATGACTCTAGGAATAATGATTAAACACCTAAACAGAGCTTTTGCAGAGGCAGCCTGTTTTTAAGAATTGGCCAGTTCTAGTCAGGAAGACCTAGATTCTGATCAATTCTGACATATGATTCATTCCTCTTCCAAGCTCTACTCCTGACTCTCCCAGACTCTCTAATAATGCCCCAGAAACCTCTTTATCCAGAACTCTTTCAGAAATCCCTTCCACCCCTGTAGCCTCTCTCTCAGATTGGGTGGTTTCTCCCAGAAGCTCCATTTTAAGGATCAACTATGGTTTCCTTCCTCTCCAAGCTTCAATTCTGATCCTCTGGATTTTCTCTTCAAGCTTCCCCCATCCCCACCCCTTAAGAGGGTATCTTCATCTGTCTTTTTAGGTATTGTCTTCTCCCATTATAACATGAGTTCCTTGAGGGTGGGGACTGTTGAAGTCAGGGCCTGTTTAGTAGGGTGCCTGGCACACAGCCAGTACTTAATCAATGCTTGGTGTCTGACTTCATATCTACTGGCTATGTAAACTTGCAAACCTTCTACATGTCAAGAACAACTCTACAAAACTATCAATCACATGGCATTAGAAGAGGGAGTTTATTCTCATTGGGCATTTGCTGTACTAGTAAAACCAAAGTTCTGAGCCAAACTAAAAATTTAAAAAACAAAAACAGAGCATTTGCAGGGGAAAGCTACTGTTTACAGGAGGAAATTGGCCAACATCCTTCTGCAGCAATATTAGGAGCTTTCCAAATCCAATGGCAAAATGATATAATTAACTAGTCAAGTGAGGTGCAAGTTTCAAATCTGTTACATATCCTCAATGTGTGAACCTGAGCAAGTCACAACCTCTATCAGCCTCAGGTTTTTCATCTGTAAAAATGACAGCAATAATAGCACCTATCTCACAGGGTAGTTGGGAGGACAAATGAAACACTATGTGCAAAGCATGTTTCAAAACTTAAAGAACTACATAAATATTAGCTCTCCTCTTTCTCCTCCTCAGATGAATGTCTTGGGACATGGGAAGAAACTGTGAAGGTAACCTGCATCAGTAAAGAGAGTGCCTGACCCACCAAGAAAAGCTCAGCTCTCCAGAAATGCAGAAATGTCTTAGAAAATATAAGTCACCAAGGAGCCAAAACATATAGGAACAAAGACAGCCTTAATGACTGGTGCTGCCCAGCCTTGGGAATTACTTCTCACTCTCTAAACACAAACTTTACTCTTAAGATCATTTGTAATTCAATTTTCCATGGAGGACAAGTCATTGGAAAACCTGTCTTTTGGCTTCTCTAACCCCACCCTTTGAGGTTTCTTATATAACTGGCATGGGCTGAAGAAACCCATGGCCTATAACTCTCTGCATAACTATGACTTGAGTGGGGTTCCAGTGAAGAATATGACTCTACCGCCAAAGGTGAACACCTAGCTGATTACTTAATTATTGCCTGTCTGGAGGTAAGACAATATTTGGAGAATCCAATTACATCAGAAAGAGACTTCATTAAGTGTTCCCCAGCCTTAGGGAAACTGCTTGTCAGGAACTATTCTGTCAATGTGCATCAGCTACACTGCCCAGATGTGAAAGAATCCCAGCTAGCTAGCTTGCCACATCCCAAAGTCTGCCATGTCGACAGACTCAGGTGTACAGAAAAGGCTTTGAAACCTCCAAAGATTCATGAAAATATTTGTCCTAATATCAAAAAGCAAAAAATCTGAGTAGAGGGCCAGATAGCAAACTGGGCCCAAGAGGGACTTTCCATGTGGCCTAAATTAAGTGACCTATGAGGCTGCTTGGTTTGCTTCCATATTTTTAAAGTAAGGACAATGATTCACCGTTTTGGAGGCAGGGGGAGTTTCACAGACAACTGAGTCTAAGCCACAGACAGACTTCTCCAGGAGAGATGTGAAGAAAGCAAGAATAGAGGCCAAATGGATGATAATTAAAGAGTCTTTCATCTCCAGATGTCAAAGCCTTTTACAAACCTCAATTAATGCAACCAGCCCAACCCTCACTTACTAAGGAGTTTCCTTGCCTCCTTTAACAAAGGGTTGGGGCAAGAGGGAGACAGAATGAACCATGTGCTTTGCCCAAGGCCACCCACGAATCAAGGGCAGAAAGCCAAACAAATCCAGCCTCCTTCACAGGGGAGCTCTGGCAGTTTCAGAGGAGCACAGTTTCAGGTGTCCTTAAGAAAAGGACCAGGAGGAACAGAAGGCCTGAACTAGAGCATCTTCCTACTCATTAATAAGTGTATGTGTTGATTAATTAAAATGTATGGTGGCTTCTTGAATTATCTATTGGATATTGGATACTGGAAATCTAAGCTCAGATTCTACACAATCTGCATTTCCTACCTTCTATCTTTATTGCTTCTTTTTTGCAAGAACATTACTATACCTTCTGAGGCATTATTTCTCTCTGTGGCCTTTCCCCTTTAAAATAGATGCTTTCACAGGCAGATTATACAGATAAATAGAAATATTTATTAGATAGAGATATTAGATATAGTTCCCATTTAGAGATGGCAGGAGGGTTGGGGTAGAAATAAGAGATTTTCACTATAAAAGTATTTCTCTGAGTTATTAGACCTAGAAGAAGTCTGAATTTAGAGGAAATCTAATCTCTTAATTTTATTCATTCATTTATTTTTGTTTTTGCTTTTTTTTTTTTTTTGTTTTTTTCCCCCTGAGGCAATTGGGGTTAAGTGACTTGCCCAGGGTCACACAGGAAGTGTTAAGTGTCTTGAGAACTCAGGTCCTCCTGACTTCAGGGCCGGTGCTCTATCCACTGTGCCACTTAGCTGCCCCTAATCTCCTCATTTTCTAGATGAAAAGCTAAGTCCTAAAGAGGGCAAATGACTTGGCCAAGATGCCCAATCCATTTGCTTTCATCTCCATTCCTTAATATATCACCTGGCTGGCTCTTATCCCCATTCCACATGGTTTTTATAACTACCAATGCATCTTTCCCTAGGAAATCTTTCTTAAATTCAATTACTTCCTCTTCTCCATTTCATCAACATCCATGACTTCATTTATTCTAAAATGTTAGTCTTTATTCAATTTAATCCAACAAATACTTGTTGTGCACTTGATCTGGTGCCTGGAATATAGTAATCTGTTTAATCAATACTACTTGACTATTTTCAAAGAATTATACTAGCTTCTACGAATACAAAAATATCCAAACTCAAAAAAACAAGATAACTCCTGTTCCTCTGCAAGCTTTTCTTCTACTAGAGAAGATCCTTCAATCATTTCATCTCTTCAACTAGCCTTTGAGATTTCACACTTTGCACCTGGATTTCCTTTGATCAATTTTGAACATGAACTCAAATTCTAGGTAAAGTTTAAGTGAGTCTCTACTCCTCAATTTCCCCATTCTATAAAATGTGTACATAGGTGAGTACTTATGTAGACATACATACATCCCCTTGGAAGACCAGATAAAGAGGCATAAAATACAAAGGATGGAAAATCTGCAGAAGAAGCCAGGCCAACCTACAGAACTGTCACTAGCTATAGCAGGAAATAATGATTCACATTTCTTCTGAGCTTTAAGGTTCACACATAGCATGGTGTGGCTCTGGGAAGCAGGAAGCACAAGTTTTAACTGGTTTACAGACGAAATGAGGATGAAGGGAGGTGGAGAGTATCAACTGGGATGGAGATAAAGGTCTCCTGTTTCTAAGAGTTCATTCTACTACATTTCAAAATAATTCTCTTTAGAAAGTCTCCATTTAACATTACAAAGACAGAAAAGTAAAGTTCCCCTGGATCACACTGAGATCATTTGCAGGCACATTACCTCATCCAGACGGTTCTGTTGGCAGGGGAAAGAGAAGGTGAATCCCAGGGGCAGAGATACCCCTTTCATTCCCATGTACTCCAGGAAGTCTGCGATGCACTGGACAATGTGGTCGAAGAGCTGTCGGTTTAGAAGGAAGGAGCATGTGGGAAGGCGTCGTGGCTAGCACCATATGTCTCCAAAGTTCCTTCCAGATCTAGAGCTAAAAGGGGCCTCGGAGGGCCGCTAATCTGAACCTTTTTTTAAGTCCACTGAGCTGTAGTGACCTCACCCTTGGTGGCCTAGCTAATACCTAGTGATCTAGCTAATAATAGTGCAACTGAGATTCAAACTCAGTGTCTCATGTATCAATCTAGGTGATTTTCCCACCATTCCACTGATCTAATTCATGGATTTGGTGACCACCTTGTTATTGGAGATAAAAATGACTTTTCTGGGATTGAGAATTCAAAGGCTGGAGAAGAGATTGTTGGGAAACCAATCTCCTAGAGCCTCTTACTATCTTGTGGAAACAATCTCTATAAAACAAAAAGAAATAGTCAATCTAGGACCCTGAATCCAGGGTGACCACTTCCTAGTGGCAAATACTGCCACCCAAGTAGTGCCAGAGGTTAAGGGGAGAATACTAATTGGTTGCTTCCCCAGATTTAACCTGGCCGTTGTTTGAGTTGGAAGAAGCTCCCTCACCTCATCTCCAGTGCCATGCATAACCTCCTGAGGAATGGAGTAGATCTTGTTATGCATCTCTACGCCTCGTCTCATCCCATTCCGCACACGCACCAGCAGCACACGGAAATTTGTCCCACCAAGGTCTAGGGCCAGGAAATCACCCTTCTCTGAAATGGAAAATAATAAATGATGCTGATAATAACAATGATGGGGGAGAAAGGAGAGAACACCCTTTGGCAGTGAGATTGCCCTTCAAAGCACTTGAACCTCCAGCTTCCTATTTGATCTTCACACCAGCTCAGCAAGGGAGCTAGAGCAGGTCACTGGACAATCAAGTCAACTGAGATGGTTCAGAAAAATCAAACAATCTCATCACCAATTCATTTCCAGAATGGGAGGAAGGAATGTAAGGGCAGATAACCAAGATTTAGAATAATCAAATAACCATGGACACTAAGGGAACACAAAATAAAAGTCCAGAACCTGATAAAGATTTCTGGAGAAAGTTCATTTAGTGCTAGATTTTGGAGCAAAAAGGTATAGACTACTGGTGTAGAAGAAGCACAGTGGGGACTATTCCTGACCAGTGTGGGAAGCACCTAGTCATCCTGAACTTACTTGAGGCAGTGATTCTCAAATATTTTTTCCAGAGTCTATTTCTGCAGCCAAATCCTCGCCACTTTAGCCTACCATACAGTACCGTTTGACAAAAATGAATACTTGTTCCCTACCTGTACCATCAGGAGTTGCACACACATAGGTGGGCAGCATCTTGACAGAAGCAGCAGCATGTGTATCTTTGCCCAAGCCACGCTCCATCTCCCTTTTCATCCTCTTCTTCACTTCCAACAGCTGATTATGGCTCAGCTTCAGAGCTTCCAGGGTCTTCTGTCGAGCCCGATGTTGGTCTGCCAGACGGTAGGCTACTGCTGTCACCATGGCAGCACCCTTACCACTGCCATCTTCTGAGCGGAGAAAGCGAACATCACAATCTGGCACCAGACGCCGGACTGTCTTGTGAAGACGTTTGGCAAAACTGCAAAGGAAAAGATGGAGCAGAGTGACTTGGGTTCACTCTTGTCTTTTGGCAAATGTGCCTGTGAAAGTTTAAGACACCAAATGACAGTCCTCCATGGGTACCAAAAACAGCAAAGACATCATATCCTCCTCCCCACGAGGAGGAGAAGAAAGTCACCCCAACCCCAGAGCCAGCAGATGGCAAGTGCCCGGTATACAAAAGCTCAGTGCTGCCATTTCATATGCCTAGAGGATTTACCATGGCATGCCAAAGGAAGGTGGATGTCACCTTCAAAAAATCTAGATTGGAACCCAAATTTCTCATTTTTCAACTGCAAACAACTAAGGCCCATGGAGAGAAAGGTGTGATGTGTCCATGGCATGGAGAAGCAGCCAGACTTGAGCAAGGACCTTTAAGGAGGTCCAGCATTGGCTGCACAAACTGTGCTGACTCTAAACATAATCACTTTTCATTGGAAATCTCTCAGATATCTTTTCACCATCTTTGCAATGAATTCACCAGATTCTAAAGACACAAAGCAAATCTGAACCGCACACATAATCAAGATTTCATCTTAGAGCTATCTGCTGCTCATATCTGTCAAAGAATTTATGCCTTGGAGGGGTCTTAGAGGTCTTCTAAGCTATTCCCTTCATTTTACAGAAGAAACTTAAGCTCTGAGAAGGAAGGACAGATTTGGAATTCAAAACCAGAGCTTCTTACTCTGAGTCCAGGTTTGTTGTTATTGTTTTCCTACTACAGCAAATGCTTGGGAATTCTGTGACACTTTAATCTAGGAGCTGGCAAACTTTGGCCCAAGGGCTGAATCCAGCTACTGCTGGGTTTTGTACTGCTCCCACTAAGAATGGTTTTTACATTTTTAAATGGTGAGTTCAAACTTTGGGCCATAATTTCCTGACCCTTGCCTTAGTCCAAAGTTTCTTAAACTGTAGATCACATGAAATTATGATGTATTATCTGTAAATGTCTGACTTGTATACCTGTTTCATATATCTATATGTACCTGGATTCATGTAAAAATTTCTCGAGTTAAAAGGTGTCATGAGTAAGCAAAGTTGAAGATGACCTGTCTAAGTCTAACCTCTCATCTTATAGAAAAAACCTGAGGCCCACGGGAGCATGACTCATCCTAGAGATCAGCAGAGGCGGAGGCAGGACCGGGATTCCCTACTCCTAGGCCAGGGTTCTGCCTTCTTTACCCCCAGTCTCTGCCCCACACCAAGGAGACCAACCCTAAGGAGCGTGTTTCAGTTCCCCAGGCAGACTTACTGTGGATGTTTCTTATAGACAGAGCCATCGACCCCGATGGTGGAGCGCAGCCGGTCCTCGCCTTTATTCTCCTTGATGCGCCGGAGCACAGCGGCCAGCGTGGCCGCACACAGGTTGGCCGAGCGGGTGGACACAATCTGACAGATGCGATGGGTGGCCACACAGTCCTCCTGGGATGGATGCAGGCCCAACCTGGTCAGAACCTCGAGGGCTTTCTTGATGCCATCTTTTTCCCTGCAGGGATGAATAGTCATGGAAGCAAAGGGGCTGCTACATCCAGAGCATGCGTGAAAGGGGCTAAACCAAAGGGGAGCCAAGGAGAAGCAGGACTTAGGATCACAGGGCACAGATCTAAAGATGGAAGGGATCCTAAAGGTCATCTAGTCCAGTCTCTTCATTGGAGCAACCATCTTATCAAAGGTCCCACGGTTACTGACTACTTCAAGCCCTCTCCATACCATGTAGTCCCTTGCTCTTTGGTAATGAAACTGTCCCCAATTAGTCAAGCAGACAGAAACAGTCTTAGGGGCTGCTACTCAATACAGGAGGACTCATACTTGAATTTCCAGCTTGGGAGGAACTGTCAGACCTTGTACCCCAATGATACAGTCTTAGAAAATGAGAGGCCAGAACCAGACACAATAACCCAGATGTTATCTAACCAGAGGGCCTGGAATTTCCAGGAAAAGATCTACAAACTTTTCCTGGAAATTCCAGGCCCTCTGGAAGACAGGAAAGCTACAAACTTGAACCAGCCCTACACTTTACAGTATGGAAGCAAATTAAAAAGCTCCTCAGTTCAATTGAAAATATTAAGAAATAAAACATTTCCTAAGTCTAAAATGCTTTCCAGATTTTTTTCCCTTTAACAAAATGGGTTAAAATTAAACCTAAAGCCTTCCTTGTAAATCAAGGATTTGTAAATTCAATTAGCTATTTGAATTAAGGATGATCACCAAACATATTTCTTATCTTAGACACCTGTTTTCCCCATCATCTAATAGGCAGTGACCAAGCCAAGAGAAATGCTTACTTCAATTATTCAGAAGGGGAAATAGGAAAGAAAGCTTTGGTTTTCAATTTTTTCAGGGAAGAGGGGTGAGAAAAGAAGAGGATTAAAGAAAGGAATGCAGTAACTGAAAAGTTCACCCCAAATTGTATTTTACCACAAGTACTGTGTTGTTATAGGATGTTCTGGAAAGGTTAACCCTAAGCTATATTTTAACACATTACAATATTTTCTTTGTTCAAAATTCTAGGGGCAGCTAGGCAGTGCAGTGGATAGAACACCAGTCCTGAAGTCAGGAGGACCTGAGTTCAAAGTGATCTCAGACACTTAACATTCCCTAGCTGTGTGACCCTGGGCAAGCACTTAATCCCAATTGCCAAAGCAAAAAAACCCCCAAAAAACAAAAAAAACAAACAAAATTCCATAAATGTTACTTCAGACCATCTTAAGGTAGAAAAAGAGGTTTGGTTCATGCCATTTTGGACTTTTTTTTTCCCCTGGGATAGAAATATTTGGATTTAGAATAATACTCAATGAAATACAATTGTTTCTGGAAAAACTGTATCTCAAACCCAGAAAATGGTATTAATATTTTTTTTCTTCAACAGTAGCTACAAGACCTAAATCTCCATTTTGGAGAAGAGATGAGTAATAATAGTAGCAGTAAGGCAGTTGTATCAACATTTTTTGGACAATACTCAATTTCTTATATGTTTTCGCTCTACAGATATCTACTATAAGATGAGACGCTACCCTCAAAAGCAGAAGAGGAAGAGGGTACAGAGGAAAACTTACCCTTCAATATCGGAAACATCCTTGGTCTCAAAACGACCTGTAGTGAGAAGCTCAGGACTCAGTTTTCCACCAAAGAGCAATTCCTCCTTGGCCATCTTCACCAGGATGAGTCTGACAAGTTCCCCCATGTACATACCACTGATCATCTTCTCAAATCTGCAAGAAATCCCAAAGCATAAATTTATTAAAATCATATCAATTACAAATTGTTTGTGAAATTCAAATAATGAATCATATCATATCATGGTCAAATTCATGTAATATCAGTTCTAATATTATGATTTGTAAATACAAAAATATCAGAACTGTAAGGTATTTAAAAGACAGAATTATCTGGCCCTTCTACTTACAGGTGAGGAACTGGAGCCCTGAAAGGTTATTCGCTGAAGGTCACACAGTGCTTGATCTTGTTCTTTCCACTATACCTTGCAACCAAGTATTTATTCAGCACATAATACATACTCAAACCAGAAGTATATTTAAGTATTAAATTATATAACAATAACAAAAGCAACTACACCCAACCAAAAGAAACTGAATTCTGGCAATTATAATGACCCTGTTTGGCCCTAAAGAAAAGAGATCTCCTGCTTCTTTGCAAAGGTATGAAACACTGTGACTTTCAATGTTATTTCTGCTGAACATTTTTCTTCCTCTTCTTAATTCTTAATGCTAAGAAATTGATTTCTAGAAGGGGCTGGAGAAGAGCTACAATGAGAAATGTTTTTTAAAAGTTATAAATAAATTTTTTTAAATTATAGTATTGACAGTATGTGTCATTAGTACTGAAAAGAGAAAGTAAATATGAAAAGGGCAATTAAGGGAGATTTCATGAAAGAAATGAAGTGATGAGGATTGGATCATGATCTCATTCAGAATAGAAAGGAAGAATGAGATAAAATTAATATTTTAAAGAATTAACAAGACTCACTGATTGATTTTAGCTATGTAAGGTGACAAAAAATGAAAAGTCAAATGTAACTCAAGCCTGATTGACTGAGAAAAGGAGCAAGCGATAAGAAATTTGAGAGAGGGTAACAGGAAAAGACAATGAACTCATACATTCTGTTTTGATATATAAATATACAATCCAATTGGATATGTTCTATAGGACAGACTAAAGGTCAGAGAGACACAAATCCAAAGGAGATATAGATGAGGGGGTAGGCCTGGAAATACAGAATTGGAAATCATTTTAGGAGATGAAAGTTGAAGTCCTAAGGATGGATGCTATCTAAGAAAATGATCATAAATTGAGAGAAGAGTAGAGAACTTAGAAGTGAGGGTTTAGAACTTCTTACAGTGGGAGGATGAGAAGTTAGTAAAGAAAAACAAAGTGCCAGAACTCTGAGAACCAATATGCTATAATGCCAGGAAAGTGGAGGAAGGAGATGGAACAATGAAGGGAGTGCAGGTCAGAGAGCAGTCATAGCCAATCCTTTCTTCTTGTGCATATAAAAGGGATGTGAGGTTTATGAATAGGAAGAGTCACAGGATTTAGACTTGGAAGATGATTAACCAGTATAGATTAACTAATTTAATCCCTTCATTTTGCACTTGACAAAATTGAGGCTCAGAAATACTGACCTGCACATAGTCCTACTGATGGCAAGAAGCAGAGCTGAGATTAAAACCCCAGTCCTGATAACTCCAAGTCTCTTCCCACTGGTCTACACTGCTTCTTCTCATGTCACACCATTCAGACTGCACCATCATCACTGACTGCCTTTTTTATCTTACTTGCAGTAAGAGTCACTGTCACCTCGGGCTTTTAACATCTGTAATATTTGAGTACACTCTGGCTGTATCAGGAAGCAGTCATGGAGCAGGGTACTAGCAAGAGAATCTCATTTCTCAACACTAGGTGCTGCTATTTTCCATGCTTTAGAAAACATTCTATTCTGGGCAAGAGTGAACTCTTTGAGGTTGGAGACAAAGCAAAAATGTCCAAAAATTTTATAAGGGAGAGGACACTGAAAGTGTCCTGGATTCCCTGGATCTACTTATGCTTATTGGGAAGTGGGAGAGACCAGGGAACTATTCAAACAGGGCTACTGGGAAGAGGAAAATTTTCAGGATCTAGCAAATCTGGGACATTTATCATAAAAGTGGTTTTGTAATCACACACCAAACAAAGGGATCTGGCACCCCGCTGGCTGAAGGAAACTCAGCCAATCCAAGCAGCAGTAAAAGTACCTGCTTCCTTCTGAGCACATCATGTTCCAGGTTCTATTGGACCAGTAGCTACCTTCCACTAATTCCACTAGTATTGTAGCAATCTGCACTATATTTTACAAAGGAGGTGGTGACATGGGGAAGAGAGCACTAGAAAAGAATCTTGATTCAAATTCTACATCTGTTACTGTGCTACCTGAATGAACCTGAAGAGATCAATTCCCTTGTCTAGTTCTTAGTTTCTTTATCTGTTAACATGAGGCTGTTGAACCAGCTGATTCCCCAAAATCCTCCCCATCTCTAAAGGATTCAATGAAAGGTGTGTTGCTGCAATCTTAGCAAATATATCTGACAGTAGGCAAAGGCTAAATATGGGGCAAAACTATGAATTAAATTAAATTTTTTCTTCCCAACCAAGATACCAAAACAAGGCAGTGCTTATTCAATTTTTTTTTTAAACTCTTCTGCCATTGCCTCCTCCACTGACTACAGAACATATCTTAGAATATCCTTTATGCTGAAAAATCTCATTTGCTTGAAATGGTGACTTGCTTTCTGGAAACAACTCAAAGTCACCATTGGATCCAGGGTAAAAAGGAACTCAGGCCAATCTAGTCCAAGCTCTTCATTTTACAGACAAGGCAAATGAAGAAAAAAGGCAATGAGTAGTCCAAGGTAACCAAGAAGGGAAGGCAGAAGACTAGGACTTGAACCCAAGGAGTCTTCTGATTCTTAATCTCATGCTATTTCTAGCATAGCTTTTCAAGTGATTTAAGGTGAATGAAAAAGCTTGCAAACCTCACATGTGACTGCTACAAACTATCCCAGCAGGGAAAAAAATGATTTTTGGTTATTAACAAGTGAATAATATTACACAGACATTACCAGATTTTTTTTTTCCCCTGGATTTTGGTAAACAAGCTCTGAAGGTAATTCCAAAAGAAGCTAATTTCTCAATGGAATATACATAGCTCCAAGAAAATTTGTTTGCTTTTTTGTTATTTTTTTAAAATACTACTCTCTTTATTAAAGGAATAAAGACTAGAGATGGGGCATATAGCTTACATTCTCTTTTCTCTTTTAATCTTTGTTGCAATGTTGGATATGTAGGGGCAGGAATTGGGTGGGGGAAGATATCAATAAAAATACATAAAGTTCATTCTCAAGGGCTACTCTGAAAAGGACACCTCTTCAGGAGGTAACCAGTTTGGTACATTTATCATAAAAATGGTTTATAATCACACACCAAACAAAGTGCTCTGACACCCAATTTGGCCAATCCAAATAGCAGTAAAAAGTGCCAATGGGCAATACAAACACTTTTTTGGCCCATGTTTCCTTTGTATATAGCATATGGAAAGTGTATATGTGTGTATATATATATACACACATACTTTGGGAGTACAGAATATGTACTGCCAAGTCCACCCCACAACCTCCAAAAATACATCATCCTTAATGACCCAATTGTGAATCTACCCTCTCCCCCCAGCCTGAAAACACAAAGCAAGCTGCTCACAGTTGCTTGCCAGGATTGAGTGAGCCCATATCAATCTCCCTGTCAAACTCTGTGCGGATATCATTGAGTACTCCATCATCTCCAAAGGCACCCCATTCCATGTTGATGCACATTCTCCCTTCATCTCCTTCCACTGTGTCAATGTATCTCATCTCCTCCATGTAGCAGGCATTGGTGCCAGTCCCTGGGCAGAGAGAAACATAGATTAGTCCTGGAAAAATCATCTTGTCAATCCTTCTCATTTAAAAGAATGAAACATCTAGAGAGAGAAAGGACTTGCCCAAAATCATAGTTAGTAAATGCAAAACCAAAGGATTAGCACTTTGGCTTTTTTATTTTCTTCAGCTATGTGATCTACCACTTGGGTAAGAGTGGTTTTCTATTGTGTCTAATATGAAATAAAAACTTTTTTTTGCTTGTTCTTTAAAGCTTTTCACAACTGTATATGTTATTAGCCATAATGAAAAAGCCTTAGGCTTTCAAAGTTTGAAAATGCACTGGCTTTTGGAACATTCTGTTTTATCCTTTGTTCTCATAGCCTAAGCATATGGAATGTACTTAATAAATACTCATTAATTGATTATAGACAATTAACAGAAAAAGAAAATGTCACAGAAGGAACTTTGCTGCTCCTCCAGCTACTAGGACATTACCCTCTGAGATGGACTTCCATTTACTTTGTATGTATCTTATATGCATACTTAATTATGTTAGCTCCCCAATTAGAATGAGAGGTTGTCAAGGACAAGAACTATTTTTTATCTTCTATAGCGCAGTACTTGGCACACAGAAAGCCCTTAACTAATGCTTTCTGACCAAGATGGGAATATATAGTATGTTTAGAATCTGAAGAAATTGTGATTTTTGGACATAGTAAATTACTGGATACTCCTGATAAGTGATTGATCATTTGTTCTGCCTCAAATATACCCTATTAGATTGCAAGAAATACTTAGCAATGTGGCATTCAATATTCACACAGTGAATTTACATAGCTTTAAAAAAAATAAAGAAGCCTTTCTTCAAGGTTTCTTGAAGCAAGATTTGACATGCCAAAGAAAGTATGAAGAATTTTTCAAAAGAATGGAAGAAGTAGGGTGTTTCTACTTTCTCGCCTGAGTCCAAAAAAGTCATCAAAAATAATAATGAATTAAAGTTTGAAGAGCAGATGAGAAATTACCAATCCTGACTATACTCTGATGGAACTCACCCACTATGAGACCGATCTCACAGTTTTGGTCATCATAGCCACAGGTCATCATGGTCCCCACAGTATCATTCACCACAGCCACAATATCAATGTCAAAGTCCTGCAAAAATTAATGAGAGACAGATGTGCTGCTTTTAAAGCCACTAGTGACAGCAAGCACCTGCAAAGATATGGAGATATCATCAGTGCAGAAGAACTAACATGGAAGGGGAACAATTCTTTTTCCCTAGTGCCCACAAAAAGGATGATATAACTAAGGAGTCAGATCACCTAAGTCTGAATTCTGATTGTGCCCATTACTATCTGTTTGATCTTTTCTTCGTCTCCTCTAGGCTTCTGTCACTTCTATAAAATAGGGAGGCTGGGTTCTTTGGTCCCTTCCAAGTGCAGACTATTAGCCTATTTTAAGAGCCTAAACTGGAAAAAAAAAAAACTTTTAGAATTTTTAGAATTTTTCTTCTAAAAGCTCCTTCCCCAATCTCCAATTCCCTTTACTTTCTCCACAACACACACACACACACACACACACACACACACACCTTTTTAGTTTTATTAAGTGAGGAAACGGGTGTTCCTCTCATCTGCAGTCCTCTCATTTCTTTCAGGACTTCTTTCTAACTACCTCTTGCTACAATTCTCAACTGCTTTCCTGTCTTGTCACTGCACTGAGAGAAAAACTCTCCATGTGTTTCTTTCTGTCTCTCCCTTCTGAGTACCAAGAACAAGGACGAACCTGAGAGATTATTTTGTTTAAAACTCTCATTTTATAAATCTGAGACTGAGAGAGGCATAGGCTGAGTGATTTGCCTGTAGTAACCTATGGTTTAAAACAGCAGAGTTGTAATTCAAGTGTTCAAGTCTTCATAAAAGCATCAATATTACTAATTAAGTCATCAGAATGAAGGCATCTAGTTTTTCTATGGCATATAAATATATATTTATGAATATGTAATCTCAAACTCACATGGAAATACAAAAGTAACTTACTATATTTAAGCATGTCCTACAAAAATTCTCTGTGAAGACTGTGGAGGGCTCTCATATTCATATTGGGTGTTTGTGTGGGTATATGTAGAAGGATGCCAGAAGTAAAGGAAAAGCTTTATTTTCCTATTCTTTTGTTTTCTGACCATAAAACTCTTTTGCAGAGTGCTTATCACTTGCTCATTCTCCCCACCAATCTTAAACTCACCCCACGCCTTTGGATGGCTTTCCGGATCAGGGATACCACATCTCTTCCTTCCACACCACTGGATTTGAACCCTTTAGTCCAAGAAACCAGGTAACTCTGAAAAAAAAAAAAAAGAATGGATGGTCAAGAATACATAAATAAATACTCCGAGTCAATGCCCTCCAAAAGAGTAGGAAACCTGAAGCAAGAGATGCTAAATTTAGTGAAACACTTCTCAGTAACTAGAACAGGAATAATGTCCTTTGTAGTATAAGTATGCTGGGATCCAAGTGGAATGGCAAAGAAAGAATATGGAAAAGTGAGAGAAGGAAGGATTCTATGGAGGCTGTCTTTACAATTGGTACAACTTGGAGTAGGCAGATAACTAATACCTTACTTGTTTACTTTAATACTTGGATAGGTCTCACTGATGTAGGCACGACTTTTCCAGTCCTGCAGAGAACATCCTTCTGATCCCATGTGATGACTATCCATACCCTTCCATGAATCCTCCAGCCCTGGAGGCTTTCTTCCCACTCTTTCAATACTGTGGGGATACCAATGTAGCACTCAGGGCACCCCAACCTATCTCAACCCTGGGTGATAGCCTGGCTCCTTTTCCAGATCAGATATGTCTTTCTGCTTTTTGTGCCCCGGTGAGGTCTTAATGCCTGACAGAAGAATCAAAAGGATAGTAGGGGAAATGGAAGGAGAAATCATGAACCCATAGGGTAAAAACTCACGCAGAAGAAATCTTGCTTTAACTCCTGGTACCTTTAACCAGGAGCTTGATCTAAAGAATTCTCTCCCATTAGCCAGAATATAAATTCCTAAACTTTTAGACAGATGGACATTTTAGGTACATTACAGATGGGGAGAGGGTACTTGCCTTTTCCCACTTCCAACCACCTCCTTCCTTTCTTCTAGGTAGACATGCTTGGGAGCTTTCTTACCTCATCCAGCTTAGTCTGATGGCATGGGAACGAGAAGGTAAATCCCAAAGGGAGTTTTTTATTCTTGATCTGTAGTTTGTCCATGAAGTTGGCCAGGCATTCAGCAATATGGTCAAACAGCTATAAATACATGAAGATGGAAGGGTGAAAAAAGGTTATTTTGGTTCATAGGATATCCAAATGGAAGATATCATTTAGTTCAGCCTTTTCATTTAAAAAGGGAGGCCACTGAAGCTCAGAGTAGAGGAGGCTGTGGTCTTTTTACTTAGAAACTCAGTGCTTTTTCCACCATACCTTCATAATTGTTCAAGCCATCCTTGTGAATCAGAGCTTTGCCTCAATTTTTTTCATTTTATTCAAAGAAAAACTATGCTACAGAGTTTCTAAGAAAAAAAACTTTGGTAATATACAAGATTCCAGAATGACTGCAGGGGAAAGAGGAACAGCTGAGGTGGTAAGGAAGGGACCAATTATTTCACAGATAATTATAATATACAAATTCTGTATTGGTTACTTCATAGCAGAATAGAGTGGTTATGACAGGGGAAAGAGCAGGAAATTCTGATTGGCAATTATTGAATTAACAATTCTTTCCTGTAATATCTGTGAGAAACAGCATAGAGGGCCAGTGGGGTTCAAGTCTTTCCTCTGAGAGTTCCATGATTAGCTGTGTTGTGTGATGATAGAACAAGCTACTCTTCTAAGACTATAAATTATTGCAAAATTTTCAATTCTTCGTTATAGTGTATTTATTTCAGCTGTAGTTACCTATGGCACAAACTATAGCATCACATGCTAATTGCTAATGTGTAACCACAGAGCCTAAGGAGAAACTGTGCTAACTCAGTTATCTGAAGTTCTTGAGGTTTCTGCTTAAAGATAAGAAAGACTGAAAAACTCAGGGAGGCTTTCTCTTGTTTACATGACTGAAATCCCTTTTTCTTGAATCCAGGTAAAAGCTTAACTAAGAGATAGGAAGGTCTAATAAGGATTCCTGCTGTAAGTATAGGTGACCCCAGAGGTCCCTTTCACATGTGATCTTGCAAGTGTCTGCATTCTTTCGGGATGATGGATTTGAACTGGAAGCATCCTCTGGATCCTTTAGTTCAACCTCTTCATTTTCCAGATAAGTAAAACTAAGGCCACACAGAATTTTAGTCCAAGTTCTTTGACATCAAATCTAGACTTCTTTCCATTATACCACACAAATGCTCAAACTGTATGTTTATCTTTGTTCTTTCTGAATAAGGTCACATCTATGTTTTATATGCCCACTATTTTTATATTTCCCATCACCTGGCTCTATAAAAATCAAACATTTAAATATGGGTTTGAAGATAAACTCTGAAAATCTATGAGTGAGATTAAAGCAAGCAAGACTAAACTAAATTCTCCCTTTCTACCATACTCCATTCTTCCTATAGTAGAAAGTATTTCGATAAGGTTGCCAACCAAATAAAAGGTTGGGTGAATTTCTCTCTTTCACAAAAGCTCTGTAAAAGCTCTTTCTTCCCTCCTAGTTTCAACTCACTTGTATAGTCTTGGGGGTATAAATCCCTTAAGAAAGAGGCTTAAGGATTCACCCTAATCAATGGCATATGCACTTTAAAAGAAAGGAGAGGTGATGGAGGGGGGAGAACAGTGAAAAAGATTAAGTGAGATGGGAGGGAAGCTACAGCTTGAAAGCTGGGGTTAGGAAAAACTGAGGGGAATTGAACCAGTTTATTCTGAAGTTCCTTCCAGGTCTAAACCTATGATCAATCCCATCATCTAACAAAAATGGATGATTTTTTTTAAAAAGGAGAAATGAAGGCAATTCAGATAACTGGTAACTTTAGGAAGGGGGGGAGGAAATAGAATAGTTTTTAATAGGCCAAGCTATTCAGGTTTTATTGATTATCTAAAATCCCACTTTCTACAAGAAGCTTTAATGATCCCTCTCCATGCTAATACCTTCCCTCTGAGAGGTCCCCTATTTATTCTGCTTATATCTTTTTTATACATAGTTTTTTTTAATGTTGTCTCTTCCAATAGATTATAAGCAATATTGACTTTTGCTTTTGTTTATATCCCATGCAATTAGCACAGTGCCTGGAACAGGGTAGGTGCTTAATAAATGCCTTCCATTATCTGACTGCTCTTCCTCAGTCCCCTATGCTGGCTAATAATTCACATTATTAGACTGTGAGTTCCTTTGAGAGTTGGAATTGTCTTTTGCCCTTCTTTGTATTCCCAGTACTTAGCTCAGTGCCTGATACAATAGCATCTTAATAAATGCTTGTTGACTGATTGGGACTTTGGGGGGAAGAGAAAGGACAAAGAAGAGACAAGACAGCAGGAGGGTTCTAGACCAAGGGCCGTACCCTCTCAAAATATTATAGATTTCTAATTGTCATAAAGAGGCTACTAATATCATATGGAATGATTGTCTCTGCTGTGGTTCTGGAAAAAGCCTTTTTAGGAAGCGCTAATTCTTTCTCCAACAAAAAGGGTAAGATATCAAAATGGGAATATTTCCTTTTCTTTCTTGTTCTGAGGACCTGATTATTTCCCTATCCCCACCTCCCTGCCCAAAAACTCTAAATAGCTACTGTGTGGTTATGAGATTCGATCTTCCTAAGGAAGAGAGCAATTCTGTGATGAAGAGCATTATCAGCTAAAGACTCAAAACCAGAGACCAATTTTAGGGGAAGGGGCAGGAAGAGAGAAGCTATAGATCATTTGAAAAGCAACTGAAAAAGCATAAAATTATAAACAATTATAATTATACACCCCAAAAATATACAATTAGAAGAGACTTGATACATAATTTGATTCGACTCTCTTTCTCTTTACAAAAAGAGAAAAAAAAAAAACAGATCTAGGGGATGGTAAATGTATTTGTCCAAGGTCCCAAAGGTTATAAGAGAGGGGATTAAAATCCAGTTATTTGGGCTACAAATCTAGGATTCTTTCTACTATGTATTCCACAATGCTAGTGGAAGAACAAGGAGCCTTTTTTTTTTTTTAAATTGTAGGCATGGATAAATAGCCAAGCACAGTAGCAACACACTATTAAGGCTGAACATACTCAGATGACTGAATAAGATATATATTAATGAGATGCATATTTGTTTTGCTGTGTAGTGATTAGGTAATAGCAGGCAATTCACATTAATGACTGTAATTAGCATTAGTCTTTTTTTTTAAGGTGCCAGGAGGCTGGTTCAAAAGGAAATTTTGCAAAATCAAAATCAGTTCATTTCATTTCTTCTTGCTTTCTAAGTTCTCCAAACTCTATACTCAGTATTAGTAATGACCCCATTTAAGAATTAAGCATCATCTGTCCTTCACAAAGGCTTCATTCTGATATTCTGACAGTTGCCCAGGGCTAAGGTCATCCACCCTCTCTTGAACAGGGAATCAGAATTCATTGTAAATTAGTTGCTGCCTTGAAAAGATTATGTGGTCTTTTTTTCTTGAAATAAATTATTTAGAGGCTAAAATCAAATTCTCCTTTATTTACTCTTCCTTACATTAAAAAATAGCTAAGAAACATTCATTTTTGAAGAAAGAAACGAGGTTCTTAAATCCAGTTTCCCCTCACCCACCCACCCTAAAGCCCCAGTGATACTAATTTCTGCTAAACTGTCCATTTTATGAAGGCAGGGACCAACCTAAACTTTGTATCTTCACCAGCCCCAGCTTAGGACTTGGCACACTCCATTCCCTAAATCTCATTCTACTTCCAATTCAACTGCCAGAAATCCCTTGAATATGAACTAAAGCTTTTCATTCTAAAGGGAAAGAAAGCTCCTGCTTTCTGAAATAGCCTATTTGAAACAGTACAGCCAGGAGATGACCTGTCTCCAGTATCCTTTCTACTCTGATACCTTCTAAGAAGTGTCAGTAGAGGCAGCCAGGTAGAACTGCCCTACTCTTGAGTCAGACATGTCATTCTGGAGTTTGGGGCAGAGAAGAACCTTTGAATCCATCACCCTAGATCTTTGAATTAACCTTTGCATGAGGTTCAGAGGTTGGAGAACATTAAATAGGGGTTGGCAGACTAGGATTTTTCTGTTCACAGCTCTGTTTTTAAGCTTGGAAGTAGATGGGCCACAGGTGAGATAAGGGGCTATAGCATATAATTTACCAGTTTGTATGTTTGGGAACAGGAGCATAGAGGGTCAAGACAATGTGTCCAAAAGAAGAGACAACTGAGGCCCAATAACAAAGTTCCGAAGTCCATGCTCTTTGGCTTTCCCAAAGAGAATAGCATCAGGTGGACTTTGGGAACCTCCTCAAAGAGACCTACCTGGGTCCCACTGCCCCGCATAATATCCTCTGGAATGGCATAGATCTGGTTCTCCATTTCTACTTTCTGGAGGCCATTGTCTGTTACTCTCACTCGAAGAACACGGAAGTTGGTTCCTCCAAGGTCCAGAGCAAGGAAGTCTCCATCTTCTGCAAAGAGGAAAAGAAAATGTATTTCCTGGCAACTAGACTTAAAACAAAAATACGTTTATGTAGTTGTATACAATTTATTAAAGATAAGGGAGAAAAAGTATATCCACAAAAGCTTTAACTCCATCTGTCTGAAAAGTCTCTGGGACCAAAAACTTCAATATCACCACCTAGATTTTTGTTGGGAAGAATGGCAAAGTCTTTGTGATGTATCCAGGCCTCTACAAAAGCTCTGAAAAGTGGATATCTAGCCTGTACTTGTAAATTCTAAGAGATGGAGTTCACTGACTCCCAAGAAGTTCATTCCCTTATTGAACAACAGTTCTAGTTATTTAGGAATGTCTTCTGTAATTTCCAGACAAATGTTCCAGTTTTGTCCTCTAGGGTCACAGAAAATATTGTATGTGTCCCCCTAAAGTTAGCAACAAAACTGCCTATAGACATCCACTGAAATATATAGGAATTCTAGGGTAAGTTCAGAGTTTAAACAAGCCAGTTGTTTGTTTATTGTCTTGCAGGACAAGCTTGGCCTAGGTTCAGGCCAGATCAGAAAAGCTAATTCTTAAAATATTTAGAAACAGTGATTATTATGTTCATAAAATTTCTTTAGAGGTAGTTGCATTGTAGGATGACTACAATAAATAAATCATAATCATAGCTAGTTTTACATAGTGCTTTTAAGGTTTGCAAAATATTTTACAAATATGGTCTCATTTTATCTTCTCAACCATGGGAGATAAGTGGTATTATCCCTATCTTACAGATAAAGAAACTAAGGCTAGGAGTAGTTAACTTATTTGCCCAGGTTCTCTTGTGAATCCAACAACCAGTTATGTGGTCAAATCTCTTAATTTCTCTGGACCTCAGCTCATTTTAAAATTAGGTATTAAAATTTCTAAATCTATAATAATCTGTAACAATATTGATAATTTACATGTATATAGCACTTTAGAGTATGCAAAACACTTTAATCTGGTCTTCACAATGACTCCTAGGTTGCTATCCTCTGGACACAATCCAATTGAATACTAATTCTGATACTATTAAAAAGGAATATTGGCTGGAACAGAATAACTATGGGATCTCCCTTGATTTGGATACCACCTTGTATTAATTAGTAATAAATTAATTATATTAATTGTATTAATTAATACAGGAATTAACAGGAAATTGTATTAATTACAGGAAATAACAGGAAATTGTATTAATTAACACAATTCATATTAAATGGCATTCTTTTTTAAATTCTTAAGCAGCCCCATCCTAATGAGCTTATAGTCAGCTAAAATCCCTAGGACCTATTCTAAAGGTCTGTACATTTAAGCCAGTTCTTCCATGGACTCTAATTGCGTAGGACAACTTGGTCCATGGCACAAGCCTGTGGAGATCCCTCTCAGATCTGAGCCACATGATAATCTATAAGTCTGCTAAATAGATTGTAAGGATCACAAAATGCTCTCCTCTAACCCATGTTTGCAATCAGCCTAAATATTTGAGTTGTAGGAAATAATTCACAGACTCTGCACCTCCCTAGTGACTCTATCCCTTGTGACAAGAGGCAGGGCAGACTTCGGTGAGCGCCCTCCAACAACTGGGAATTTCCTCAGGTCTCTGCTTTTCTGCCTGGAATTGTTCCCTACCCAGATGACCTCTTCAGATAGAGGTCCTCTGATCGATACTCAACCACATTTGGATTACTGCACTATCACTCAGCCTACCTTGTGTCAACAGAAGTCATGCCAAATACTTTGTAATACCACCATCCACCATGTCCACAGAATTCCTCTATCAAAAAGGAAAGCAAATTCCCAAATACATGTCTTTAGCCATGCCTCTCTTTAGCAATGCTAAAAGATAAATACTTGCTCCTCTTTCTACCCCACAGACATCTCTTCCATGGCACATGCTCTTCAAATTTCTCCTAGCAGTTTACACAGACCTTCTCCTTTACACTTAATTGAAACTCTCATGTACCACAGTACTTAATTAAATGTCTCCTTTCTTCCTGAAACTGTAAGTACAGGTTCTTTTATTCATATGATGTGCGTAAATGTTTGTAAGACAATCACTAAAAATATAGTGCTGTTTTTGAAATGTCATGAGCAAATACTAATTTCTTCAAGAAAGAAAAGTATACAACACTGTTATGTGAGAACTATTGAAATTCTAGAAGACTCAGAAAAAGTCATTCATATATGAATAAATATTGATCAAGCACCATGAGTTGTAGACCTTCTGCCGTAATAAAAAGTATGGGAGGTAGAGAATTTAGATTAGTCATGGTCTTTCCCTCTCATGGAGCTTAGAATATATTTAGGTGTAAAAGATACAGTGATAACAGATTAAAATAAACTGAAGAGGCCAAGGTTCCAGGCTCCATTCCCATCAATAACCTTAAAAGTACAGAAGAATTTCCCAGATGGAGATAGAAATCTTTTGAAAAGCACCCAGAGAAGAGAGACCTTCATACAATGCAGCCCCACTCCTGGGTACTACAACAATCCACTACTGGAACTGAACTCTGAGCACCAGCTCATGAGAGGAAGGAGAACCACTACTCTACAAAAGCCAGATGTGCTGATAGCCACCATCTGAAGGTGTGAGCTATACAATTAGTCATACTGCAAACTACCCTTTATTCTTGATTTCTCCAATAAGGAATTTCCAGAAGGGAAGGTTTCTGTCATAAAAAAGCCTACTTATGTGACTATTTATAGTAAAGGGGAAAGGAAGTAAAAGTGTTTTATTTTATTTGAGTTTAAAAATACACAGCAAATTCCTAGAGCACCTGCTGGGGATGCTAGCAGCCCCGATATGGCATTACTGTGATATAGCAATCACAAATTGCCTCTTCAATCAATCAACAAATAATTATTAACTGCCTTCTTTATGCTAAATGCTGGAAATAGATATGAAGGCAAAGGATGAAACAATCCCTCATGGTGTTTATATTCTAATAGGGGAGCTAAGTACATGTAAAAACAGAGAAAAAATATAAAGTTAATAAATAAAAAATATGGAGTAGTTAAATACAACTGTCCTGCATTCCAACAACCTTTTAAGTATTCTTATACCTTACACCCTGCCTTTCCAAAACTCCCTTAAATTTTAGGATTTTTCCTCAGTAGATTATCTTTTTGTACAATTATCATATACATAGATTCTTTGTACGCCATTAGACTGGATGGGGGTGGGGCTCCTTGAGAGAAGGGATTTTCATTGGCCTTCTTTGTATCTCCAGCACTTTGCATGATATCTGGCACATAACTGGTGCTTAATAAACGTTGAATGGTAGCTGAAGAGATCAGGAAGGATAGGTTTCATCCAGAAGATAGTGCCTAGGAGGCAGAAATAAGGATTCTTGGCACAAGGGACAATCATTCCATCTTGTTCTTGCTTGTAATTCATCAGATAGTCTAAGGCCACAATTCCCTACTCTGGCCTAGGAGGGTCAAGGCGATTGACCTCTGCCATGAAGAGGACTTCTGAGCAGAATCTGCTGGGCACCATTTGATTCCTATGAGCCCAGCTTTAGTTTAGTTAATGTATTTGACTGCAGGTTAATGTATTTGACCAATAACTAAATGCCTATGTTATTTAGAGCAGATAAGAGAGCCCAACAGTGCTAAGTACAACATGACATAATAGCTTCAATAAATTTTTTAAAGAATTACTGAATTTTAAGATTTAGAGAAACCTTAGAGCCAGCTATTCCAGGACTCCCAAATGACAATGCTGCCTGCAACCTCCCTAACAAGTGGTCACTGCTTTACCCTTGGCTGAAGGACATCCTGGGAGGAGAACTGCTCTCACTATACCTCCTCTCTCAAAGCAGCTTTATTCTCTGCTGTAGAGCCCTTACCAATGGCCACTGTGAAAATAATTAAAAATTCTTGGCCTAATATCTAAACCTCTATAATCTAACTCCCACCCACCTATCTTTCTGGGCCTATTTCCTATTACTTCTTTTTACATGGGACAGGTAGTACTGCAGTGGATAGGGCACAGGTCTGAAATGCAGAAGATTCTCTTTTCATAAGTTTAAAACTCTGACACTTACCAGATGTGAGACCCTGTCTGCCTCAGTTTCCTCATCTGTAAAATTATCTGGAGAAGGAAATGGCAAACCACTCTGGTATTATTGCCAAGAAAATCCCAAATGGAATCACAAAGACTTGGACATGATTAAAAAATGAACAGCTCCTTCACATCCTCTTCATTTTAGCCTTGTTAGTTATTCTCTGTCCATGACATTCCATCCCTTGCCTCTGTGACCTTCTCACAATGTTCCACATCTAGGACACCCACTTTCCATCACTTCTGCCTTGAGGAACCCCTATGGTTCCATCAAAGCAAAGCTCAGCAATCATCTTCCTATCTGACACTTTTCTGGATTTCTGTTCTGCCAGTTACCAACAGTCTCCCTCTTTATTCTTCCTTAATATCACATAACTATTGAAGGGTCAAGACTCAATGAAATCCAGGTTTTCTATCTCCAAGACTTCTCAACTACCTGTCATTCATGATTCATGATGACTTTCTACTGGCAAACTATGACAATACTAGTAATACTACATAGTAACTCACATTACTCTAGTGGATTAAGGTTTACAGAATACTTGTGAGAGTGAGTAAATAATTAATAGTATCAACATTTTACAGAGAAAAAAACTGAGGTTGTATAATTTGTTCAGTATCACAAAGCGAGGAATGTGACTCAAACTTGAATCTTGTGAAGCTCTTTGCACTCGCCACACCAGCAGAGAATTTAAGTGCTATGAATTTTGCAGATGAAAGAGATTAAGACAGACTGAGATTCCCATGAACAAAGTAATCTGAAAGCAGCTTTTGCTCCAGGTCATCCAGTTCCCTTCAGCAGGTCTCTGGAATATCAAGAACTAAGCTATTGGGACTTCCTTGTCCCCTTTAGCTCAGATCATGTCAGAAAATTATGACAAAGTGAAAAGAACTCTCATTTAATCAACCAACAAGCTCTTTCTATAGATCTAGGCCACACCTTCCTGTAATGATATCATTGTGGAAAGGCCTCAAAAGCCAACCTGTCTTCCTTCTTCTTGGTAGGCTGAGGAATTTTATGGCTTGGAAGGCTCTTAAATTGCACTCCTATTACAAGATTTATTGACTGGTCTTGTCTAGTTGATGGGAAAACTGGGGCTAAAACTCAGATGCTTTGATTTTTATATACTAGCCACTGGGAGCTAGAGGAAACCTTAGAAATCATCTAGTAACCTAATCAGAAAGTTCTGCATCCCCTAATCCGAGCTCTTCTCACTATATTATACCACCTTCTGTAAAAAGAAAGCCAAGAGACTCTGCACCCATCATGCAGGATTATGAGGACTACATTTTGGATGGCTGAGAAACAAAACAAGAACAGAGAAGAATGCATAAATCCTTCTCAGAAATACAACTGACTTTGCTCAAGAGTGACTGAGATGTGACTTCTTTTAGGTCTTGGCCTTCAGTGAACTATCCATTCTTCTTTTGGCATTTTTAAGAGACTTTTCAAGGCCTCTGCAAGCCCAGGCTGGCTATGGAAAACTTGGGACTCATATCCCAGTGTGACTATATTTTTTCTTCTTCTTATCCCCCCTCTCCCCTCACCCGCACTGGCCTGAGGCAACATTTCTGAGTATGCCAGTTCTGAGTTTCCCTGGGTAGTTTAGGCCCCAGTAGGATTCTAGGAAAGTTGCACGCTGGTTGATTAAATATCTGTCATGGGGGGTGACAAATAAAAAGGAAGACAAACTGCCTCTATCAGCACTCTTAATTTCTGAACACAGTCAATGCGCTGAGCCAGCTACTCTAGGGGGATTAAGGTGGCTGAGGTTGCCTTTGTGCCAGGTTGATGCTCTCACGAGGACAGAGTCCAAACTAAACTAAAGCTGGGCTCATATAGGAATCAAATGGTCCCTAGCAGATTCTGCTCAGAAGTCATCTTCATGGCAGAGGTCAATCACCTTGACCCTCCTAGGCCAAAGAGTAGGGAATAGTGGCCTTGGACTATCTGATGAATTATAAGCAAGAAAAACTAGAAGAATTAATTGCTCTCAATACTTATTCTTACTGTAGAATCTTAACTTGCACAAGAAGACTGTATATGGAATCAGGAAAGCTGGGTTTGAAATCTGGCTTAGGTATGAGTCAGATGATGACAGGCAAAATCACTTAAGGTTTCTGAGCTAAGTCTCAGCTTCCTTCTGTCTAAAAATAGGGAACAACAAAATTTGAAATTCTTACTTCACAGGGCTATTATGAGGAAAGCATTTTGCAAATCCCCAAGCATCAAAGAATTTTTAATTGTTTTTATTATATGCTTCTTATTGTGCCTTCCCTCTGCACCCCTATGTCCCCAAGCTGGAACATTCCTTCCTACAAATGATTTAAAAGAAGGTAATGAAATGCAATGGAAAGTACTTTCCCTGAATGACAAGCTAACATAAGCACTTCTTCATTTCCTGTCATCACTAAACAATTATAAGCAAGAAATGAAGTAATATTTCTCCACGGGCCTTAAAACTTCACTTAAGATCTATTAAATTTACTTTCTGACTAATCTTTTACAAAATGTGAGATCCCCTTCTCTTTTCCTCCTCCGTGACTCAAATCTGGACTACAATAGCAATAGAAAAGACAAGGGTGGGTATGACGGAAGTTTAATAGATTACAAGTGTCCCATGGCTATACAGTAGTTGTTTTAAAATATGAGGAACTGCAGAAATTCATCAAACTATGCATACCATCTGATCCAATAATACCTACTATTAAAAAGAGGTCAAAATAGAGGAAATGGACCTACATATGCAAAAATATTTAGAACAGCAGGTTTTTCTTTTTTTTGTAGTAGCAAAGAATTGGAAATTAAGGGAGTATTCATCTACTGGACTGAAGAGCTGAATAAATTATGGTAACATAATAGAAAACTACTGTACCATAAGAAATAATGAAAGGGAAAGATTAAGTCCTGGGAAGACCTATAGAAACTGAGGCAGAGTAATATGAGCAGAACAAGAATAATTTATACAGTAACAATAGCAACACTATAAATTAAAACCACTAATTTCTGATGAATCAACCATGATTCTGGAAGATGCCTGTTGTTAACTTAGGAACAGAGAAGTGATAAACTCAAGAATGCAGAATGAGACATGTCCAATGCCAGAATTTTTTTTTGCTCGATTATACGTATTTGTTATATATTTAATTCTCCTCATTGGTTTGATATTGGAGAAAAATCCATTTTTATTCACTGAAAAATAATAATTTTTTTAAAAGATGCAATGGGTTACAAATTGCAAGTCTCTGAAAAAGGCCAAGTAATTCCTTCAGAAATTATAGTTTTTCATAATTTCCAACCTGCCCCAATTTTGCTTAATAATAATAACAAATGACAATTACATCTCACTTTATATACATTATCTTGCCTGTTAATTCTCTAAGCCACAGTTCCTTTTTCTATACATGAAGGCTTTCTATATTCTTATCCTGATTCCTTTCATGAGAGAATTACAATTTACTGCATAAGAACTATAAGGGACTTTTATAAGTCATCTAGACTAACCTTATTATCAGACAAGGAAGCTGGGGGGACGCAGAGTAGAAGTCACTTGCCTATTATATGACATAGACAACTACTTAATGAAAAGCACAAAACTCCTAGGCCCTCTGATTCTAAATCTCTCTTTCCATTAGACCAATACTGTACTCCACACTGGAAAATTTTCACCTATCCTGAATTTCTCTTGTAGAAGATAGGGGGTAGGAAGGAGAGAATATCATAATAAATAGAGGAATAGTGATTGCAATAAGTGAGTTTACTGAAAAGTGGCTGGCATCAGGCAAATTTCTTTACCTGTATTATGGATCTATCACTCACTTCTTCTTACACTTTATGCCTTTCATGAAGGAACCCATAAACTTCTAATTTATGGAATCAGATTTAAGTTTGGTTTAGGATTTCTAATTTAAATATTAATACAGGGAAGAAGTTTTAGGACTCTACATAATTCTAGATCCTGAAATAAATTCCTGAGGAAAAGTGATGTAGAGACAACATTATTAAGCTGTGACTAAGGGGTCTTTCACAAGACCTCCATTTTAGTGTAGTCAATTCTATGTGATCCTGGGCAAGTCACTCAGAATTACAGAATGTTAGATTGGAAATGAGTTAAGAGTTCAAATAATTCTGTGATTCTGAGGTTTCTTACAGTGCAGGAATAAAAACTAACAAATGGAAATAACCTATATGTCTAACAACTGAAATAAGGCTACATAAATTGCAATTAATGGAATATCAATCATATTAATTAAATGACTTAATTCTAAAATATTTGAGTTATTATTAAATATTAATTGAATCTTAATGTTGAATGTGCTAAAAATGAGTTCAAGAAAATACATAGGGGCAGCTAGGTGGCGCAGTGGTTAGAGCACCAGCCCTGAAGTCAGGAAGACCTGAGTTCAAATCTGGTCTCAGACACTTCCTAGCTGTGTGACTCTGGGCAAGTCACTTAACCCCAACTGCCTCAGCAAAAAGCAAAAAAAAAAAAAGAAAATACATAAAAAGTTCTATGAAGTGATGCAAAATGAGATGAGCAAAACTGAACTAAGCACTGATCACAGCTATAAAAAAGAAAACAAACTTAAAGATAGTGGGGATAGGCATTTTATATTTGCTGTTCATTAATTAGTTGATCCTACTTTGTTAAGTATTAGGCATTTTAAATAAAATTCTATGTTTATTAGTTTTCTTCACTAACATTTCCTGTATATTAACAAATGGCTAACAAAGTTAGCCCATGAAATCTAAACTACATTTATATGTACATGGGTATCCACATAATATGCGTGTATGCACATATGTGTATATTTATATATAGTCCTAGGAGATACAATAAATAGACTGAGGCATAAATTATTACTCAAAACATCCCAAACTTTACATCACAAAACTATTCATACTTTTTAAGGCATCTCCACACACATGGACAAGATACTCCTTAATTAATACGGAGGCAGAAATCACTAGTTCCTAGAAGTTCAAGGCCACAAGGGATTATCTAGCCCGGCTCTTTCACTTTCACAGATGAGGCCCAAAGAGGGTCAGTCACTTCTGTAAGATTATATATCTAATGAATAGGTTTCCCACTGGCAAATGAGATCCACACTTCAAGATTGCCTTGACCCCCAGTCCAACGTCCTTTCCACTTATTTTGGTACCTCTACTAGATCTCAGTTTTTCCCTTCTTTTGCAATCATTACTCATGTGACTCTAGACACAAGAATTAGATCCGTATTTTAGCCCTCATTCCCCATATAGGGAAGAGCCAGGGAGCGAGCCTACTGTCTCTAAGGGCCTGGAAGAAGACAGCACTGGAGGAGAGGCTAGGCCACCCGTTAGCTGTGACGGTGCATAAGTCACCTCTTCTTGGGCATTTCAGTTCCCTCCTCTGTAACAAAGGGGTTCAGGACAGAGCCGTGGGAAAGCAATCTGGGTCTGTTAGCAGGCCAGCTCTGCTCCTGTCCTTTGGGCTCCTTTCATTTTCTGGTTTCTAGAATAAAGGGGTTGAACTAGAGGACTTTTGAGGTCTCTCTGCAGCAACAATATAAATTGAGACAGTCAACAGGAAGACAAAGAAAATGGGAACACTGGCCAGCTGAAAGGAGGCGGCATTGGCCCTCTTGTCCCCGGTGAAATCTCTAGAAGTCAGACTTTATTATACCTTTGCAATTCTTCTCTAGGCTCCAGTCTAGCACAACGCCTGTCATACAATAGACAATAAATAATGAAGGGATTCTACACAAACACAAGGCAAACCAAAGCACCCCATTTAAATCCCACTTTTCAGTATATTATTCTGTTTATCAGGGTGCAGCAAATTCATGCCTTCTGATATAAGCTACCTTAAGCAGCTTTTTAAATGTATAAAAAGTCATATAACCCCAAACTAACAGACTATCACAGTGCAATGAAAAGTATAAGGGAACCTGAAGTTAGATAGGTCCAAATTTTGACTCCAAAATTTCTAAGTTACATGAGTGAGGGTAAGCCATTTCTCAGCCATAATATAAAGATAACACATACAATACTGCTGAAGTCCTAAGTCTGTTGTAAATGAAACACTCTGAATATCTCAAAATCATAATAATGTGATCTATTGTTTTAAATAATGAAATTTAGACGCAGAGAATGTGTCCTGAAGTTCAGCTTAGGGAATTGAATTTGGAGTCAGAAGATCCAAGTTCAAATCTTTACTATTAGGTAAATTGCTTTCCCTTCTAGACTTTAATATCCTCAGTAGTAAAATGAAAAGGCTAGATTGGATTAACCTCAAAGGTGCCTTTCTGTCATGAGAAGCTATGAATATGCTCTGGTGGAAGGAGGCTTGAAAGCAGTATTCGGAGTCCTTAACGCTATATATCTGGGTGTCTGCCTCTCTAAATCATCTCCTCTAAGCTAACCCTACTTTTATATCTTTTCTGTTTCTCTACAAAGCATGGAATAACGCTATAACGCTATATAGAGAATTCTAAGTTGGTTTGGGGTATATTTATTTATGTAGAAAATTTTATGTAGAAAAGTATTTTTTAGAATAAGAAATTTTTAGAATAGAAAAGTATTATTTATGTAGAAAAGTGGTCTACTTCTAGCAAAAGGGAGGCCCCAAATTAATGAAGTCTCCAGACTATTAACCAAAAATGAGCATTCTTCCCCTTACCAAAAGAATGGGCAACTCAAGACAAATGTAAAAGTAAGTAAGAAATGCATATCATCATAGCTACAGTTAGAATTGTTTTTTTCTTAAAGAAATCTATTAGTCCCAAAGAGATCATAAAAAAAGGGAAAAGAATCCACATGTTCAAAAATATTTGCAGTAGCTCTATTTGTGGTGGCAAAGAATTGGAAAATGAGTAGATGCCCATCACCTGGGGAATGGCTGAGGTAAGTTATGGTATATGAAAGTAGTGGAATATTATTGTCCTATAAGAAATGAGCAGGGGCAGCTAGGTGGCACAGTGGTTAGAGCACCAGCCCTGAAGTCAGGAGGACCTGAGTTCAAATCTGGTCTCAGACACTTCCTAGCTGTGTGACCCTGGGCAAGTCACTTAACCCCAAATGCCTCAGCAAAAAGCAAAAAAAAAAAAAAAGAAAGAAAGAAATGAGCAGGCTGATTTCAGAAAAGCTTGGAAAGACTTACAGACTTATATGAACTGATGCTGAGTGAAGCAAGCAGAACCAGAAGAACATTATAAACAGCAACAGCAAAACTGTGTGATCAACTATGATAGATTTGTCCCTTCTCATTAACTCAGTAATCCAAGGCAATTCAATAAACTCTGCCATCCACAACCACAGAGAAAACTGAAGACTAAGTGCAATTGTCACTTTTTGTTTTCTTTCTCATTTTTTTCCCTTTTGTTCTGGTTTTTTCAGACAAGACTCATGGAAATATGTAAAAATAAATGTACATGTATAACCTTAAACAATTAATTTTTCATTTTCTTTTTTTTGCTGAGGCAATTGGGGTTAAGTGACTTACCCAGGGTCACACAACTAGGACGAGTTACGTGTCTGAGGTCAGACTCAGACACTGCACCACCTAGCTGCCCCAAATAATTAATTTTTTTAAAAAGCTATCAGCTAGGGTTGAAGTTGGTAAGAAATGAGCATACCACTTCTGGGAATCCTTCTATCATGAGCCAGCAATCTATGATACTTATACCACTGATCCAAGTAGTAAGAGGAAAAGGTATAGAGGAAACACAGGAGTGAATAGAGAACCAACCAGACTCTTCAGGAACTTAGAACTGGCAAGGTGGCATGGGGTGGGGTGGGGTGAAATAGGGAGGAGATGGAGGCAAGAAGACAGAAACCAGATGAAGAGATGGAAGTATAAGATTTTCCAGCTCCTCTTCTGGGTGTCTGCCTCTCTAAATCATCTCCTCTAAGCTAACCCTGTTTTTATGTCTTTTCTGTTTGTCTACAAAGTATGGAATAACAAAATTTGAGATCTAATGTCCAAGAATGGGATTTAGATTTTGGACTATGGCTTAAATAAAATACAGGAGGCACTTAACAAAGGCTAATAAAAGTTTATTTGCCTAGAAAACTGTAAATCTAATCAGAAAAGCTATAAACTGAAAAGGAAGGGGGAAGGAGAAAACTGTCTAAGCATATTGTTAGTAAGCTAGATACCACAGAGAGCAGCAATATTACAGGAAGAATATAGGAAATACCCAAAAGTTCACAAAATATAAAATCCAAGAAATAAATCAGCAATAAAACTCTTATGTTCAGATATCTATACACAGCTGTATATATATTATGGATAGCCAGCAAGATGAATCAGATTCTAATTCAAAAAGATAAATTTGGCTAAACAGGTATCCTGCATGACTGCAACATGAACAAGATGCATGACTGGAACTGGAACATAATTTGTAAGTGTTTTCTTAACTCAAAAGGCATAAGATAGGTGAGGGAAGAGAGGAAGAAAAGGACAAAAGAAAAATATGGCCACCGTTCTCAATGAATGGAATGATAATAATGGACAATAGAGAAAATGTAGACGAGAGCTAATGCACTATTCCATTGCTTTTGTGTTTTCAAAAAACAATGATCTTTAGGATGAAAAGGGGCAAAGGCAAAATAAAAATGACCAACAGAGACTTACAGTTCAAAACAAATAAGGAGATATTAAAGGAGTATCTTGCTGCCTTTCATGACTTTGAGTCACCTGACTTAAATGAACTATATTCTGAAAGAACTAACAAAATGAAATTGCTGAATTCCTATCTTTGATCTTTAAAAAGTTGTGGGGAAATGGTGGAGGTATTAGAGGCAAACTGTCCTAATTTTCACATACAAAAAGAAGAAAAAGAAAGAGTCTCTACACCATAGGCCAACCTGAAAAAATTCTACAATACCCAGCACTAATGGAATGGTTAATAACTATCTAGAAAAGAATCAGAGTAGCTTCATCTAAGAACAGCTTGTGCCAGACTAACTATATTTCATTTTAAGACAGATTTACAAAACTACAATTGTTAGGGACTTCTTTGTATAGTTTATATTTTATCAAAAAATCTAGCAGTCATTCATGCTATTCTTATGGAACAAGATGTAGAGCTGTATGCTAGAACAGGGCTTCTAAACTTTTTCCACTTAAGACCCCTTTTTGGTTGATTAATTTTTAGGTGATTCCCAGGTATGTAAGTATATAAAATAGATATGCAAGTCAAACACTCACTGATAATAAATTATAATTTCACAACCTCTCCACATTTCAGTTATGTGGCCCTATATGGTTCCAACATACAGTTTAAGAAGGTATGTGCTAGAAGACAATAAATTAGATAAACTTGGAATCAATTTATGGGCAGAGTCATTAGGGATTCCATATCCATGTAGAAGAAAAAGACATGGTATGCATGTCAAATGTAAGATGACTCAAAGCCAGAACATACACAACTAGCATACTGGACAATCAAGTCAAGATCCAAAAAAATCTTTATGGCTTAGAATGGCAGCATGAGACTCAAAGAATGAGCCACTAAACATTATGTAAGAGATCCCTGTGGCTATTAACTTAGAAAAACTACAAATTAGTATTATACATGATCTACTGTATTTTTATTTATTTTTTTAAATATTTCCCAATTAAATTTATATAAAGTAATGTTCAGCACCTGGCCTAGAATACTGAGCCAAGTTTACTGCTTAAAAAAAGCCAATTCATAAAGGACAGCTAAGGGGTGCACTGGGCCTTCAGGCAGGAAGATGTGAATTCAAATCCAGCCTTAGACTATCTGTTTGCCCCTGAATGTGTCACTTAACCTGTTGCTTTTTTTTTTTTTTTCAGATTCCTCATCTGTAAAATGGGAATGATGACAGTACCTATTTCCCAGGGTAGGTGTGTATCAAATGAGGTAGTTATAGTAAATACTTATCATAGTGCCTGGCACAAAGTTCAGATGGAAAGATTTATAAATATAGATATACATACACCAAAGTTAGCCCTTTGCTATTATTATGCAGAATAGGGGAAACATAGTTGGGGGAACAGAAAAGGCATTTATTTATATGATACCTACTGTGTTCCAGGCACTATGAAAATGTTTTTACAAAAATCTCATTTGAAAAGAAAAATCTAACTTGATTCTCACAACAGTCCTACAAGGTTGCGGCTTTCATTTTATCTCTATGTACAGCTGAGGAAACTGAGGCAGGCAGAAACGAAATGATTTGCCCAAGATCACACAGCAGTAAGTGTCTGAAGTCAATATTTGAACTCAGGTTTCCCTCACTCCAGTCCCAGCTATTATCCATTGAACCCTGCTTACCTGCTTCCAAGATAATATGGGGAGAGAAGTAGGGAGAGGAAACTAGATGTTTCTGTGGTCTTTATTAATAATATGAGCCAACAGCAGCACAATATCCCAGCCAAGAAAGTTAATATAAGGTTTAGCTGTAGAATGGGAAGCATAGTATCCAATACCTTGAAAGAGGTCAATTTACTCTAAAGTACTGTGTTCAGTTCTAATCACCTTAATGCCAAGAAGATGATTAAATAACAAAGGATACTTAGCCTGCAGAAGAGGAAATTTAAGGAGTTCCTGATATCACTCTTCAAATGTGTGAAGGTCTGTCACATAGAAGAGGAAAATGATTTGTTCTGCATGGCCCTTGAGGAAAGGTGAAGAAACCATTAAAAACAGAAATTTAGGGGATGATATAATCTGGGCCAGAAGCAAAATGAAGTTTCTATAGTTTATGTAAATATAATTTTTTTAAAAGGTGAAACTAAGACCAATATTACAACAGGTAATTACATCTGACATTTCTATCATGAATGATAACCTCTGGTAGGGATGTGGGATCAAGGGTCAAGGGAAAGTAAAAGGAAAAAAAAAGTGAAAGGAAAATTTGGAGAAAACCTTTGCAATTCAACTTTTAGACTGAAGTAAGAAGTGAATTGTATACTTTGAGAGGGGCAAGGAAGAATACAGAAAAAAAAATTTCTAAGGTGTGTTTGGTCAGGACAGTGACAAAACTACAAGGAAAAGATAATTCTCAAAGTGGCTACAGACAGGTAGATCAGTTAGGAGTACCTTTAAATTTGCAAAGATAGTGCGAATATTATCTCTACTTGGCTTTACATCAATATTTACAATAACATTTTTGTAACACTCGTTTCTCTTGGGTTATCTAGGAAGCCATCCCTTGTAACAAAGAATGAAAGAGATGAGAAAAAAATCTTTTAACTAAATTAACAAATACATCGAGTCAGACAGCATATTTGTTCCATTTTCAAAATACCTTTCTACTCCCCATCTTGGCAAAGGAAAGTAAGCATATCCCCAAATTCCTTCCTGGGTTCAAACTTGCTCATGATAATTATGCTGCATTATGGCTATCTTATAAGTGAGGATATTGATAGAAAAGATCAGACAGACATAATGAAAGTCTGGATCTGGAAGGAGAGGATAAATCTATAAGAGACTAGGTTATACTGACAGAATTTGGCAACTCATTCAATTCATTTCAACCAACATTTAGCATCTACAATGTATAAGACACTCCATTCTGCTTATATCAAGACAAAAACAAAACAATGACTTCCCTCAAGGCACCTGTGTTCTCAAAGTGAGGGAGATGCCATAAGTATACAAGTAATTAAATTATTATAACTGAGGTGAAAGGGGGAGTTGATTTGGTAGGAGAAGGCATCTGATCAGAGGCTCAAAAGGAGCTGAGGATTCTGAGGTAAAGATGAAGAGAAAAGTTCCAGAAAACAAATTCTATGCAAATAATTTAACATTTGTAGGTCAAAACTGTATCCAAGATTTTAATTATGGATACATGGAAGAAAGAAAGGCAGAGCCATTTCAATTTGAAAATCAGAACAAAAAACCTTTTAAACCTGAGGGTATGAAGTGTGGGCAAGACATCCAAGTGAGAATGTCTAGGTAGCTGGAAATCAAGGATTATAGATACATGCAGATGTAAGATCTGCCACGATTGAAGTGATAACTGAAACCTCAGGAATTGATGAGATTGCCAAAGAGAGAGTTCAGACAGAGAAGAAAGCTGATAAGGCACAGGGCCTAAAGACAAAGCTTACATACCTGATTAAGGGGAGAACCAAGAAACAATTACCCCAAGTATCAATTAAGTTCCCCCCATTAGGGACATGGTGGCCATTGGATCTGACAATTAGGAGATCACTGAAGATCATCTGAGAGAATGTAAGTAGAATCTATTTTTTGGAGGATACAGAAATTCATAATTCAAGAATTTAAAGAATGAATATGTAATATAATGAGGGAATTAATTCTATATGTGTAATTGTTTTTCCCAAGATGATACATTTTGTAACTAGATTAAATTGTATCATCAATTGAACTATGTGATTTGTAAATATGTTTCTATATACAGAAAATTCAAATAACTTAAAAGACTGAAGGATAATCAGTTGGAAGAAATATTATACATCATTCTATTCACAAACAGTAACTTATTTCTTGAACCATTCATTGTCTAGTTTCTGTTTTTGTAGAAAATTTGATATTGACTGGTTCATAGAGGAATAGTTGGGGTTTTTTTGTTGTTTTGGTTTTTTTGCTTTTTTTTTGCTGAGGCAATTGGGGTTAAGTGACTTGCCCAGGGTCACACAGCTAGGGAGTGTTGTGTCTGAGACCAGATTTGAACTCAGGTATTCCCGAATTCAGAGTTGGTGCTCTATCCACTGTGCCACCTAGCTGCCCCTAGGAATAGTTGTTTTTATAAAACCAAATGAATAACACAATAAAACACTACTTTGCCAAAAAACAAGTATGGCTAATACCAGTTTTTGTATAGAGGGGAGAAGTCAATGGTGCATTTTGTACTTCTTGAAAATATATTATTTACCTGTCAGCAAATAAAATGTATTTTGTTTTTTAAAAAAATCTTTATGTATAAACTTTCTTTTCTAGAGGCCTGGAAGGGTACTGGTTCTGTCTTTAGAATGAGATGCTTTACCACCATCATAGATATACTGATTAGCCACATAGCAAACAGCTACATGATTTGCCAGATATTCACCTGTTCAAACTGAAAGTGCTAGAGCTGAGATGTCAACCCAACTTCCTGGTTTCTAAAGACAAGACGTGTTCTACTCCAGAATGTTGCCTAGCTAAAACTATCACTCTCTGCTATGTTGCCTTCTATCTTGAAAAGAGGCAATTTACAGGAGTCACTGACTTTGTACTCTATAAGAAGGCAAACAAGTGTTCAACCAAAACAGGGAGCCATGCAAAAAGCATGAAATTAAGCCAGAAGCACTAAAGTTCCCTTCCCCTAACACTTGGATTTGAGGAACTGAATTGTCCAGAGGAAATTTTTTTTTCAGACAGTTTGTTATCTACTTTATGTTCTCTATGTATCATGATTTTCTTTTCTTCTGATTTTCAGTATCTACCTTATGTGAAATACAAGGTCGGAGAGAAAGTAGTTTCAGTTTTCCTATACCCTTGAGAATTCAAAGGCCTAACAAATATTCAACTGACATTTTACAGCTCAAAAGTATTAACATAACATACAAGGTCAGTTGATACATCATCAGTAATTCAAAGCAATTCACAACCCAAACTAGGAAAAAAATAATTCTGATTAACTAATTCTGTGTATAAGTATTATTATGATAGTTATAAATGCTAACAGGGATTTTCTGGGGGGAAGAATTTTCTAAAAAGGTTGGTTTTATACCATTAGGCCCTTGCTGTGTTTAGTCATTTTTTAGTTAAGTTTGACTTTTCATGACACTATTTTCTTCTCCAACTCAATTTACAGATAACCCTGAGGCAAACAGGTTTAACTGACTTGCCAGTATCACACAACTAACTGTCTGAGGCTTGATTTGAACTCAGGAAGATGAGCTCAATATCCATACTGTACCCACTTAGCTGCACTAGACCCTTGGACTAGTTAATTGAGAAAAGACTGAAAATATAAAAGACAGAATGGCCCTTAGACTAGCTAATTTAAAATAAACTGAAAATATAAAAGGTATAAAAGATGTTTTAGAATGATTCTAAAAATTTTTTTTAACAAAATTCATTTTGCTTCATAATCAATCCCTTGCTAAAATTAAAAACAGACCACCAACATGAAATATAGAGGGGGGCTCAGAATAATGTTGTGAACTAAGGAGATCTTAGAAGTCTTCTCGTCCCACATTATAATTTTACAGGAGACCCAGAGAAAGAAAGTGATTTGTCCAAGTTTGGACTCAATACCATAGTGATTTAGTAGAATGTCAGATCCTTGAAAGCAGAGACTTTTATTTTTGTCTTTGTAATCCCACTGCCTATGACAAAGGAAACATTTAATAAATGTTTGTTGAATGGAATGGAATTTTGCTCTTCAACCTGCCAACTAAGTATTTCAAGGACATTCTCAAGATCTCTGAAGAACTTGTGTGAGACATGGGAAACACGGGCACAGAACTATCCAGCATGGTGTCCATACCAAAGAATGTACTGTTCTCTATGAGAAAAGCAGAACTATAGTAGCTCCAAAAAATGTGAGATGCATAGATTGAGAGCTATTTCCACTCCAAATGTTCATATTCATTTGTGCTCATATGGCTATATGGAGTCATATATGCCCAAACTCACATTAGTCTACTGAGTTATAGTTGGACACAATGTACCTTGATCCCAATATAGCGGTATCGTTTTGGTTCTCTCCCAGAACAAAAGACAATAACCATCAACCAAGTATTTCTAGTTTTATAGACTAAATTCTTGGACTATTACTCACTAGTGAGGTCTATAAATTTAGGGTGTATTACAGATATTCCCTAAGGTATTATAAAAGTTACTATGCCTTGTCTTGACCCAAAGAGGGATGGTTATTCTGGACTCACCCAACAATACCAGTATCACTTGAGATCTTTCTGAGGTTTCTGACTAAAGAGAAAAAAGAGTAGGTATAGAAAAATCCCTCATAAAGACCTCATTTCCAAAATGTAAAATTTCTAAAATGTAAAAATTTCTAAAATTTAGAGAATTGACTCAAATTTATAAGAATTCAAGCCATTCTCCAACTGATGAATGGTCAATGGATATGAACAGACTATTTTCAAATGAAGAAACAAACTATTTCTAGTCATATGAAAAAATGCTCTAAATCACTATTTATTAGAGAAATGCAGATTAAGACAACTCTGAGATACCAGTACATACCTCTCAAATTGGCTAAGATGACAGGAAAAGATAATGACAAATGTTGGAGGGGATGTGGGAAAACTGGGACACTAATGGTTGGTGGAATTATGAACGGATCTAACCATTCTAGAGAGCAATTTGGAACTATGCCCAAAGGGCTATCAAAATGTGCATACCCATTGATCCAGGAGTGTTTCTACTGGGCTTATATCTCAAAGAGATCTTAAAGGACAGAAAGAGACCCACATGTGCAAAAAATGTTTGTAGCAGCTCTTTCTGTAGTGGCAAGGAACTGGAAAGAGTGGATGCCCATCAGTTGGAGACTGGAAGAACAAGTTATGATATATGAATGTTATGGAATATTATTGTTTTGTAAAGACATGATTAGCAAAATGATTTCAGAAGGACCTGGAGAGACTTACATGAACTAATGCTAAGTGAAGTGAGTAGAGTCAGAACATCATTGTATATGACAACAAACAGATTATTTAATGATCAATTCTGATGGACGTGGCTCTCTTCAATAGTGAGATGATTCAGGCCAGTTCCAATGATCCTGCGATGAAGAGAGCCATCTACAACCCAAAGAGAAAACTGGGAACTGAATGTGGCTCACAAGATAGCATTTTCACTCTTTTTTTTGTTTCTTTGCTTACATTTTATTTTCTTTCTCATTTTTTTCTGGTTTGATTTGATTTTTCTTGTGCAGCAAGGTAATTATATAAATACGTATGAATATATTGGATTTAATATATATTTCTACCATGTTTAACATATATTGGACTACTTGCCATCTGGGGAGGGGGTAGGGAAGGAGAGAAAAAATTTGAACACAAGGTTTTACAAGGGTTAATGTTGAAGAATTATCCATGCATGTGTTTTGAAAATAAAAAGCTTTAATAAAAAAAAATCCCTTACGGTCTTTGTCAGTATAGAGAAAAGATCCAAGAGATATAGTTTGGAGAACAGAGAAAGAAGAATGAGTTAGTTCTGTTTAGGTCACTGTTTGCAGGACCTGTCACTTTCACTTGAAATAAACAGATCTGTAAGAAACCACCAGCAGGATGATTTCAGAGAGGCCTGGAGAGACTTGCATGAACTGATGTTAAGTGAAATGAGCAGAATCTTTAGATCATTGTACACAGTAACAAGACTATATGATGATCAATTCTGATGGGCATGGCTCTCTTCAACAATGAGATGATTCAGACCAGTTCCAGGTGTTCAGTAATGAAGAAAGCCATATACATCCAGGGAGAGGACTGTGGCCCACAACACAGCATTCTCACTTTCTATTCATGTTTGCTTGCATTTTGTTTTCAGGTTTTTTTTTCCCTTTCTAGATCCGATTTTTTTTTTTTTTTGTGCAGCAAGATAACTGTATAACTATGTATACATACATACATTGGATTTAACATTTATTATAACATATTTAGCATGTATTGAACTACCTGCCATTTAGGGGAGGGGGGAGGGAAAAAGAGGGCAAAATTTTGAACAGAATGCTTTGCAAGGGTCAGTGTTGAAAAATTGCCCATGGATATGTTTTGTAAATAAAAAACTTTAAAAAAGAAATGAAAAACTAATTCCTGCCCCATTTTCCCCTCCTAGATTTCTGTGGGGAAATAGCAGCTTTGAATTCAATATGAAACATATTTATGATACTTATTGCAGGAATCAATCTAGTCTTAACACACTATTACCACTTGGTTATTAACCAAATATTTACCCTTATTAGTCCATTATGCTATATGTAAGAGAAAGATCCCAGATATTAAAAAAAGCATCATCCAGGCCATTCTCTTGTAAATAAATAATCTTTAAAGTACTCAGTCACATAATAACCAGCTTCACCTTGAGGCACCACAAGTTACACAAAAGGTGCCAACTTCTCTATGAGAATAATGCATGAAAGAAGGCTTGGCAACTTACTCCTGTGTTTGGGGAAACATCATTTACCCTCTCTTGCCCTCAATTTCTTACTTGGTAGGATGAGGGATTTGAATGAGAAGATCTCTAAAGTCATGTCCAGTTCTTACTACAAAACACTGAATCTTAGAAGTTCCTGTTGAGCGACTTCACATTATAAAGTATCTCTTCCATTTAACTTGCCATATTAGACAACAAAATATAACCAACTTCTGTCACTTGAGGTGTGTGCCAGCAAAATCCCCCAGCAATGGAAGTGACCCCAGCGCGAGAACAATGTCTAAGGCTTCCCACAGGTGCTTACAGAGACAAAATGGGCTAAGTTCAGAAAGGCCCAAAAGACAAGACCACCAAATGATGAACTTTCTTTATCCATGGAAATTTATAATAAAGAATGGAAAAAGATGAGCTTATGTAACAACAAAAAAGTCAACCACATTTTCAAATATGGTACAGCGAGATACATTTATTTATACTGACTCCTCTTCTAACTATTGGTATGATCTTAGCAACAGCAATATCTCACAAGCTAGCACACTATGACGATTTCCCAATTGAATATTTTGTTACATTTGCCACGATATCATTTATACCAGAGCTTAAACTATTGGTTGTAACTCCAATGGGGTCCATGTGGGGGCTGCAAAAAAAACTGGCAACAGTAAAAGGCTTCTGAATAGTAAAACACTTCTGAACAAAAATTAATTCAAAATATAACGTAATGAATCAAAGGTGTTTCAGAAAGTGCTTTCCCATGTTGCATCCCATATTACATTAAGCAACTTCAATGCAGCCTTGCTTCTGAACACACAACATATACATTTTGCACTACATTGCACAAATACTGCCAGATACACCTCAGCTCAGATTGGAGAAGGGACCATGTAAAATTTCTCAGGTGAAAAGTGGTCACAAGTGCAACTGTACAATACATAGGGCTGCCGATTTAAAAAAAAAAAAAAAGAATACTCTAAATTGAGTTATCATTATAATCATTATCATTCTGATTGATAAAAATACAGGATATATAACAGCTTTTAATGTATTTGGTCTGTTGACTTGAATGTGTTAATCTCTTATAATAGGTCTTTCTTAGTACAAGTGGCTATTTGCCCCTTCATTCCTGAGTTAACAATTATGTTACCCACTGGGGCTAATTCCTGATAGATAGCCTTAGCAACAGTATTGAGTTTGTTGGTATAATTAAAAGGTAGCAGCCAAGATAAGTCCATTCTTCAATTCCCTATTTTATTGCTTCCCTAACCACAACAGACCATATGTACCTAGTATCAATCCAGTTTCCCTTTATCATATATTACTTCCCCTGAGTTAGCCTGTTTGGTTCTGAGTTTTATTTATCCAAATCTTGTTTTCCCAGAGACCAGAAATTCTTGAAAGCTGGGGCCAGGCCTTCCTTTACCTAATTTTCATTTTTTTCCCCTCTAATCCCACCCAGGAAACCATAAAGCACTCAGTCAGAAGCAGCCTAGCATTATGGATTCAATATTAGATGTAAAGTCAAAAAGTACTCAGCTCAAATTCTATCTGAGCCCCTCAAATAGGTGATCCTGGGGTAAGGCATTCAACCTCTACATGTCAGTCTTCTCATCTGTAAAATGGAAACAATATTCACACCTGACTAGGTTGCTATAAGAACTAAACTGGGATAATAGATATAAACATATTCTGTAAATAGGAAAATGCCGCATAAAAGTCAACTCTGATCATTTTATTCTTAATTCTCAACCCCAAATCATTTGACTAACACAACCCCAAAACCCTAGACAAGAAAGGATACAATCCAGGTTAGGGAGACACATGCTTTAATATTTCAAGAGACTATGATTTTGTTGGTATAAATAACCCTTCCTCTGATATTAATTATAAAAATGATTGATATTTGTTACTACCACTTTAGTGATAGAGAAATTAAGCTTCAAAGAAATGAAATACTTTGTTCATGGTCAAATATCTAAGGAAATTCCAAAAGTGGAACTTCTTAAGTTCTTCTTAAGAAGACAGAACAAACAGAACATACATAACCCTTTAGGTGATGATCTCTGAAATTTGCTATGATTAAAAAATCCATAGTCCTACAAGTTAACAGAGTTGATCTCCACACTACAATTTGGAATTTGAGATTTGATGGGATGGGTATCAGAAGGGGTACAAACATAAAAATATGAAACCATACAGGACTGTCTAATAAATGCCAAATTAGTGGCACAGGAAATGAGACAGAATAATACCTATGCAAATCTTGCCTGAGAAGAATAATAGGCTATCCATCATAAAGCTGTTTTTTGTTTGTTTGCTTTGGTTTTTTGGTGAGGCAACTGTGGGTTAAGTGACTTGCCCAAGGTCACACAGGGAATGTTAAGTGTCTGAGGTCAAATTTGAACTCAGGTCCTCCTGACTTCAGAACTGGTGCTCTATCCCCTATGCCATGTAACTGTCCCCATAAAGCTATTTTTGTTTCCAAGACTGAACTATAACTCCTATAACTCCTGGATTACTGATAAATTTTCATCTTGAATATTAGAGTGGTACTTCTTATGTTTGAATGATACAAAACTGATATAATTTGATGATCTATTTCCAGAGAAAAATTAGCTTTGCTGTAGTGATACCCTCATTTTGCAATTTTTATCCATATTTATTCCATCTGAGTATCTTCAGTAAGACTCTATCTTTTAATATATAAAGATTTTTCTAAAATGAACCCAAAGCAGTGGGTTTTGAATTTGGCCTCCATGTTCATTGGATGGGTTTTGAGGGTCTGTGAACCTGTATGGAAAAAAATTACATATATGCAATAAAACTATACTCTGGGCTACCTTAGAGTACCAAAGGGATCTAAGCCACAAAAAAGGTTAAGAATCCTTGGCCTAGGGCTTCATTTTCTACTCAAGATTTACTTAGATACCTAATGGAAATGAGGTGGGTTCTCAGAGGCTACACTAGTAGAACATAAAGCTCTGGCAACTATAAATATTTTGATCATGGAACCAACAAAAGACACTATTATTTACTGTTCAAACATCAATCTATCTAAGTCCTGAGATGATCATTGTAGGGTGAATTATTTTAGCCACAGCAAATCAGGAAGCCTGACAGAACTATGATATGGAGAAGTGATGGTGGTGATGATAGTGATGATGATGATGATAACATTAATAATGATAACACCAGGCATTTATACAGTACCTTATATACATTGTCTCATTTGACCTTTCACAGAAAATCTGTGAGTTAAGTACTCTGGATATTATTCTCCCCATTTTACATGAAAGAAAGCTGATCCAAGGCTCTAGTGACCCATTTAGAGCCAAACCCAGTTCTTCATTTCAAGTCCTAAACCTCTAACTATTACACCATGCTGATTTGCTCTGGTGTGGAGGGACCCGTGAATATGGCAGCTCTTTGAAGTTATGTACTAGAAATCATCTATATAGATCAATGATACTTTTCTTCTTAGCAGATTCATTTCCTTCAAAAGAAACATAATAGACATAAATTCCCTCAAGTATTTTCCATTTATAGAATCTTCATTTTACCTTAATTATTATTCATTACTCTAACTGAACATGCAGTGCATGACAATAATTAGCTAGGCCTTTTAGAATGCACATTTGGGAAATAGTTCTTGCCTAGAGTCTCCAATGGGTCTGGTGAATTTTAATGAACATTTGCAGATCTCTAGTAAAAAACGATCTTACCTGGTACAATACTAGCCCTATACTGGCGTCATTCTGTCTTTGCCAAGATTAGCTGTGAGTCTGTGTAGGCTATTTCAAAGGATCTTGTCTATTCTACATTAATTGTTCTAAAATTTCCTTACTATTACAGGCCCCAACCAATTGCCTTCTCCTTGCTATTCATTCATTCTCTAAATATTTACAAGTACCTACTATAGTGCACAGCTGCGTGTCACACGAAATTTAGATTCAACCAGGTCTTCGCTTTTAATCTATAGTTATGTAGGCATGTACATACAATAGTAAATAAGGAATTCATTGGAGAAGTTCAAAACAAAGGATAATCTAAAGGAAGGAAGAGAGCCTTACTGATTGAGGTAAAGAGAAGAAGTAGAAACCAGGGAAAGCTTCAAGAAGAAAGTGGAATTTGAATGGGGCTAAAATTAAAGACAGGGAATTAATTGAACAAGTCTGAAGAGGAAGAAGGAAATTAAAGGAACTAGGATCAGAAGGAGCAAAGGATTAGAGGTAAGAGAACTAAGTGTAAATTTGCCTGGGGGAAGGGCAGAATACTATAGCTTGCCTGGAGCAGAGTTAGAGACCCTTTCAGAGATTTCTGCTATCACTAGGTCCTTCTCAACATTTGCCACATGAAATAGCTTTTTTTTTTTTTCCAGATTAAGTGTGTTTCATTTTTATTAAAATGTAGAGGAGAGGAGAACTTAAAAACGTGAAGGATCCAAATAAACTCCCTTCTTGACTGGAAAGCAGCTAATTCAGCTTTTCTCACAGTGAATCTGAAACCATGTCAGCTGGGCCAAAAAGTAGTCACAAATGGTAGCCATACCTATAAAAGTTGGCTGCAGATTCAAGTCACTAGACAATCTATATTTGACATACATGCTATGCAGAAGACATTTATTAGGGGAAAGAGAAAAAAAAAAAAAAACAGGAGAAAGGAGAGCTTCTCTGGACTTGGGTAGCTTGGTCTTCAGTGGACAGATAAAACCCACCAGGGAACTGTAAGCTGTCTCCTATGCTTAGAATGTTTTCCTTCTCATTGCCATCATTTGGCATTCTTCAAGTCTTACCTACAAATCCCATTCTTTGTCAATCCTTCCTCTCCAATTTATTTTATCTACATCTTATCTGTTCATACTTGTTTTCATGAAGTCTCTCCCATTAGCTTGTGAGCTCCTCAAGAAGAGACCACGTGTTTACTCTTCTTTGACATCCCAGAGCTTAACATATTATCTGGCACACAGTAGGTACTTAATAAATATTTGTTGGTTTTTGATGTAGAAGGGCCCTTCAGAGCCTTTATTCTGTAGGTCTAACCTTTAAGCCAAAGTGGCCTCCACATCAACATGAAGGAGCTGAGGAGATTTTTATGAAGAATAAAGGAGGTGTCAGATACCTTCCTGATACCTTTTGATGAGGGGGAAGAAGAGCCCTGGGCATTTGTAAGGATGTATTTTAGGGGGATCTAGAATACCTTCAACATCATCACACACCAAACTGGCTGCTAAAAAGCAATGTGTTGGGAATAAACTATTTTGAAGCTACATTAAATTTTATCTGAAGCTATATTAAATTTCAGCTAATTTGAATGCTGAAAACTATCTTTACATGTAATTGGAAAATAAAATACTCTTATGTGGAAAAAAAATTACCTGATTTTCTGAGCTTTTTTTCTTTTTTGTATATTAGAAAAGTATATTTCTGCAAAATAAAGGATATTCATTCTATTTTTCTCTTACTACAAAGCCAGAGTGCATGCCCAGCTCTAATAATCAAGGGTTAGTGACCAACTTAAACTTTTATTATCTCCACTAGCCCTCATATCTCGAGAATTAGTATAATCAAGAAATTGAAACTCTAAGAGGTTAAGTGACTAGCTCAGGGATAGTAAATGACAGAGTTCAAACTTGAACTGTGGACCTCTGATTCAAATCCTGTATTCTTTCTACTATGCTATCATCCAGTAAAAGTTATACCTGAGCAAAGATTCTTCTACATCAGCCCTCTGGAGCAGTCATCCAAACCTGGGTTTCTCCTACGGCCAATTCCCCTCATTGTCCCTATTTGTAATGGGGGACAGACAACTGCAAGAATTTTTTTTTAACAGACTAAATGGAAAAAATCACCACCACCACAATAAAACAAACTAAATGCTACGAGAGTTAAAATAACCAAAGAAAACATATGAAAAGGGACCTCCACAAGCTTCTCTCCAGAGGTGGGGCCTCTTGGAAATGGCACATTGCATATGTCAACTTTTTTCAATATCTTGGTTAGTTTAACTGAAGGTTTTTTTTTTTTTCATTTTTCTCTTTATTATAAGAGTTGATTGAAGCCTAGAGAAATATAAAATCGAAGCCTCTTTTGTAAGGGGAAGTAGTACACTGGAAGTGAGATTAGTTTTTATATATCTAAATTTAACCTTAGGGGATGGGATAATAGACTACCAAGGAAAAACTTTCCACTAATTACAACTGTTCTGAAATATGACAAGATGAAATAATGAGCTTCCTATCCTCTGGACAGGAGCCCTGTGAACTTAACTGAATTTGCTACAGGTTGCTAACTAAAGAGATCCTTGGTACTGACACAAATACCCACACTTCCACCCTCTAGTTTACAAGAGGATTACTAGTGTCAGAAAACAGATTTCTACAATTGGCACAGACCCCACAGATGGAAAACAGGGGATGAACTGATATAGTTTGATATTTATAGTTCCTTTAAGGGCCAGCACCCCAAGCAACAGAAGATGAAGCCCTAGTTTGCCTTATTATCTTACATCTAGTCTTCAGATGCAAATTTCAGTGAAGTTAAGACTACTTCCTACTGGGCCTATCTCAAAGCTAAAATTTGGTAGTGATGAAATTATTTTGAAAGTACTGCACCACTCCCAGTATACTGATAAAGATGACAAAAATATGGAAATAATGTCGAAAGGCTGCAAAAAAAGCACAGTAATGTGAAGTTTTGAATTCACTTAACCATTCTGAAAAATTTGCTTTATGCTTAAAAAAAAAATTAAAATGTCGAAGTATTTGGATCCTTTGACCTGTATTAGAAAGTCAGAGACCAGAAAGACCAATACACACTAAAACATTAACAGTAGCATTCTTTGTGGCAACAAAAGGCAGGTAACAAAGTAAGATACCCTTTGATTTAGGGAACAGGTAAACAAATTGTAGCAAATGAATAGACTATTTAAAAATAGATTCTTAGATATCAGTAAAATATTACTTTTAAATTAAGTTTTGAAAATTGTAGGTTAACATTAGTAGAAAATAGCTGAATACTATTGTGTTTGGGAGGAAATTTTGAAGAAAGAGGCATAAGACTACTTGCATGAATTGATACAGAATAAAGTAAGAAGAACCAGGAAAACACAGTGATTACAGCAATGTAAATTACAATAGCTGGAACAGCTGGGTGGTGAAGTGGATAGGTGCCAAACCTGGTTATCAGGAAAACTGGAAATCAAATGCCACCTCAGGCACTAACCAGCTGTGACCCAGGGCAAAGTCAGTTAACTGCTTGCCTCAATTGTCATCTGTAAAATGAGATAGAGAAGGAAATGGCAAAACATCCCAGTATCTTTGCCAAGAAAATTCCAAATGGAATCATGAAGAGTTGAACACTAAAAAAACAGAAAGAATAATGAAAACAAATTCTAAAAACTCAAAAAAAAAAAAGAGCTGTTACAATAATGAACAAGAATAGTCCCTGGAAAATGTAAGAAAAAATCATCTCCTTATTTTTGCAGAAGTATGGGACCTATTATATGGATTATTTCATATATTCTGAGGCAATTTGATAATCGTTCTTTTGGTGAAAAGTTCTCTCCTCCCCCCTCCCTCTTTCTCTCTCTGTTGCAAGGGATCCAGCTCAGAAGGAAGAAAGAAGGGAAATATTTAGAAATGATGATACAAAACCAAAATATATCAATAAAAGATTTTTTAAAAAGAAGGCACAAGCAAATTATTACTCCTGGGAGCTAAAAGGAACACAGTGAGTAGAAAGTTCTTGAGTTCAAATCCTGTCTCTGATAACTTACTAATTAGGTTAATTTGGGCAAGTCATTTAATTTCTCTAAGCCTTTGTTTCCTCATCTGTAAAATGAGTTGGTATAGACGACCTCTAAAATCTGACCTCAGACACAACACTTCCTAGCTGTGTGACTCTGGGCAAGTTACTTATACCCAATTGCCTCAGCAAAAAAAGATGACCTCTAAGAATCCTTTCCCATCTCTAAATTTTATCATCATAAATATCTGCAACTTTAGATAGATTTCCCCTCCTCCCCATCTGGCTTCACTGAGAAGCCCAGCAAAATTTCTCCATCCAGATGAATATACTACCAGAAATGCCACATTTATGTTATCATCTGCCTCATCCTCTTCTCTCATCTCTTTCATACTTTTACCAAATCATACATTTCTCATTCATCCCTTTTTCTCTACTAATGATCAATACTACCATCATCATCTACAGAACTTAATTTATTATAATTAACTGAACTCCTTCATTCCAATCTCTCCTCTAACCCATCCTCTACAGGATTTAAAAAAATTTTTTAATTAAAAAAAGGTCTAGCCACTGCTCAAAAATCTTAGGTGTTTTCCAATAATTCTTTCTTAAACTAGAATTGTGAAGCTCTCCAGACTCTGGCTCCAATCTAATTTTTCAGCCTTTCTCTTTCCCTCTCTGTGTCCTAAATAAGATGGACTTGATTTCATCCTGTCCGTTTAACCTCTCCTCTAAGCCTCAATTTCCTCGTCTGTAAAATGAGGGGATTTGGCTACATGACCTCTGAGGTCTATTCCAGCTCTTAAGCTATGATTTTATGATTTATCTCCCACTTTTCTACATTTGGAGATAATTCATGTCTAAAATACTTCCTAATTCATATGTTGAAATTCTTCTTTTCCTTCAGTACCAGTGTGTTTCCATGAAGTCTTCCTATTTCTTTCTCCTGACACAGACCTCTGTCTACAAATGAATTTAGAGTACTCTAGATGCCCTCCTTTAAGGCAAGATGATAGAGTGGATAGAATACACAATGTGAGATCTGGAGGAAATGAATTCAAACCCTCCCTCAGATATTTACTAGCCTAGTAATCCTGCACAAATCATTTAATTTCTCTCTACCTCAATTTCCTTATTTATAGAAAAAGTAATGAGTGTCTATCTTTCAAGGTAGCTAGGAGGCTCAAATGGGTTAACATGTAAGTCACTTTGCAAACCTTAATAATAATTGTTATTATCATTATTCTTATTCCTGTATATATAATTCCATTAGTATATAAAGCTTTTGAGAGAAGGAACTGTCATTTTTCAACTATCTTCATATCTATAGTTCTAAGTACAATGTCTTAAAATAACCATTTTCAAAAGATATGACCCAAAGAAAGCAGCAAAACAAAACAAACAAACAAAAAAACAACCTCCAAACTCAAGCAAAAGTTCTCTTCTCGTTCTAAGGAGATGCAAAATGTTTGCCAATACACAATACAATGAAGAATCAGTTCCCTTTTTATACATATGGAAACTCCAGTTTTAGGGAGTGAAAGAGCCTTGCCCCAAGTCACACAGCTATGCTCTAACACACTCAGACTAGAAGTACTTAAGAGTCTCCAGGGTGTTCTTTCCGGTCCTTCAAAAGGTAGAGGTAAACCCAGCAAGCAAAGTAAATAACACTCCCTCGGAAAAACCCTATCCATTTAAAAGGCAGACATCAGAAGTGATAAAGAGGAAATCCATTCACACATTAAATCCCCACATTTCTCAAGAGCAGGAAGTTGGACAGAAAGATCTTGAAATTTCTGCATGAGGAAACTGTGGGAGCCACTCTCAGGCTCCCTTCTATCTAGGAGAGAAAGCAAAAAATGTTGGTGTGTTTGGGGATGGGAGAGGTGGGGGAGAGAGAAAAGGCTCAGGCCAATCCACCCCACTATAAGAGGTCCAAGGACCTAGTGCTAATTCCTAGTTTATGAGCACAAGGAGTGTCAGAGGACAATTAGCAGACCGAGAGAGACAGAATTAGTACTAGAACTAGAGCTAAAATATATAAAACGCTTTGTAAACTTGAAATTGATATATAAATACTAGCTCAGACAGGCAGAGAAAAAACAAAAACAAAACATTAATAGACAGCAAGAGACAGAGAGCACTACATAAGCAGATAAATGATCATGGCAGTAACAAGATAGTAGAAAAAACAATGAAGTTGGAGTAATTATTTAATATTTGATTATTTAAGTAGTGTTTTAAAGTGGGATTCAGTGCTAGAATTATTCCTATTTTACAGTTGGGAAAATTGTGCAGAGCAATTAAGTGATTTACTCAGGTTGTGCAGCTGTCTTCTGACTCCCCTCACACACCTTCCCCCAAAAAAAATTCACAACTCTACCCCACTATGGCACACTGCTTCCCATATCCTCCCATAGATTTGAATTAGAGGTCTGCTACTTAGACTTGATAATTTTGCGTAAGCTCACTAAGCTTCTATGAGCTTAAGTTTCTTCATCTGTAATTTTTTTTTTGACGAGTGAAGGAAGACATGAAGAGGGTTTACAAGGTAAACAAAGAACTAAGGTGCTTTCCTTCTTTAAATTTTATGAACTTGAGTATTAATATTGTAAGTGGGTCAAAAGCCTATTCCCAAGACTCACAGAATTCTTACTTGTGTATGTTGTCGTACAAAGTACATAACCCCATCCTTTAAAAGCATATAATTAGACCTTAGCAGCTTAAACAAACACTGCAAGGTTAAGGAATGCTTGGTGGAAATAAGAAAAGCACACCTATGTTTCTTAGGCTATTTCTCTCTATCTCTGGTCAGAGCCCAGAAATGGCTTTCAAGGTAAGTCAACAAAAAGATAGCAGGTTCAGAGCCAAAAGGCATTGTAGAGGTCATGTCTCAAAAGTACTCTGCTACAAATGGTCTTGAAGACTTAGTTTTAGAGTTGGTAGGGTCCTTAGAAATCAGAGAGGCCATTCTGAAGGTGGAAAATGAGACCTGGAAATTTTAAATAATAACTTGTCCAAGGTCAAGAAGGAGCAAATTCAGTGTTCTTTCCACTATGCCACACTCTACTGTCTGCCTTGTGAAAAAGTAGGTTCTCTTTAATTACTTCAAGGCTTTGGATGGAATCCAAGGTGAACCTCTTAGGCAGAATTCTACAAGTAATGTTACAATGAGATTTCATTAACTTGGTGCCAAATGGAAAATCCCTTATTACAAAAGATATCCCTACTCATCTGCTCAAGGAAAAAACATATTACACTAATTAAACGATTGCATAGCACACTAGAAGCAGCCCCTTCTTTTCATTCTCCAGCTCATTCATTACCTGTTCCATCAGGTGTAGACCTCACAAATGTGGGCAGCATTTTCACAGAAGCTGTGGGGTGGGTGTCAGCCCCAAGCCCCTTCTCCATCTCCTTTCGGAACCGTTTAGAAACCTCCTCAAGGGTCTCATCTGAGAGTCTCATGTGATAGAGATACTGATCAACCTGAAGAGGAAAAGCAAGATATGATTAGGATGTCTTAACAATGATCCTATCTGTGGCCTTTCCCCTCTCTCTTCCTTCTCCCTCTCCCTCTTTGTCTCTCTTCTCTCTCTCTCTCCTCTCTCTCTCTCTCTCTCTCTCCTTCTCTGCCCCATTCTCTTCCCTCCTTTCCTCCTCCTCTTCTCCCACAGGCAGTAATCAGAGCCTGGAAAAGAAAATCTTCTTAACATTTTTTTTGTCTTTAGTTCTCCAGCGCTTTGCATATAAAATACTTGCTTCATATAAAGCTCATTGATCTGAAAAGAATTGGAGAATGCACAACTGAAAAAACCATTTATTAGGCACCTCCTATGAGCCAAGTCCAAGAGAAGACTCCTTAATACAAATAAGAATTTTCCCAAAATAGAACCAACAAAGAAAGGGTTGGTTCTCCTTTGAAAGTCTTCAAGAGGGCCAAAGAATTCATTGTCAGAACTGCTGTAGAGGGGGCTTTCTGGTACTCCTAGATCAGCATCTATGACTCCTTAATATCATTTACTGAAGCACGAAGCAATATGCCAGTTTCCTTCTAATCTTATTATCAAGGAACCTTAGTTGTTATTGGCTCCAACTTCAACTTACTGAAAGTCCTATAGAGCAGTAATTCCCCATCTGTGGACTATACCCATGAGGTGCCTTTGAGCTATTACCAAGATGCCAGGAACATGAATTTAGACCTACATTTACTTAGTGATTTAAGATGTACAAAGCACTTTATATAGATGATCTCATTGATCTTTATACAACCATTATTATAATCCCCATTTTCCAGATTGAAAAAAACAATGAGGCTAAGGCCAGTCACAAGCTAGTAAATATCTGAACAAGGATTTGAACCCATTTTTCCTGACTTTAAGCCCACAGTTCTACCCATCTATTCATGCTGCTTCTCCTGAAATATATTTTAGAGGTTATATATTCCCATTTCCTTCATTTAGATGAAAAAACTGAAGCCCAAATGCATGTTTTTCACTAAAAGACTAAGTATAATAAATGAGGTAACATGCTTTCTAAGATCAAGGTAACATCTCTGAGCATTTCACACCTTACAAGTATAGTTATGCACATTTCATAGAGGGGTTGTTGCTCAGTCCTGACTTCATATTGTGCCTGAGATTTTCTTGGCAAAAATGCTGGACTAGTTTGACATTTCCTTCTCCATCGAGCTGAGGCAAACAGAGGTTAAATGACTTACCAAAGCTGGTAAATGTCTGAGGCCACATTTGAACTAAGGCCTTTCTGACCCCAAGTCCAGTACCTTATCCAATGAGCCGCCTAATAATGTTAAGTAGGAACAAAACCATCCTCACAGAAACAGCTAGATGGCACTCTAAGTCTGTAGTCAGAAAGATCTGAGTTCAAATTTGACCAGGGGAGAATTAAAAACTCTTGACTATATACAAAGCATGTAACCTCAATCTACCAGTTTCCTCAACTTTAAAATGAAGATAGTAATAGCACCTACTGCTTAGGGCTATTGTGAAAATCAAATGAGATAAGGTTTGAAGTGTTTAGTTTACATCCAATACATAGTAGTTGCTATTTTCTTCCTTCTTTCTATCTTTCCTTCATTCCTGTACCACTATCAGTTAACTGAAGACCGAGGGCCAGGAGACATCTACTATGTAAAGAAACAAGATTTTTGCAGAAAAAAATAGAGAAATTTCATAAAGGATTCAATAAATTAATAATGATAATAGCCTACCTTTCTATGGTATTTTAAAAGCACTTTCATCATTCACAACAGCTTTATGAGGGAATGCAAATATTATGGTATGATTTTAGAGAAGGGGAAATTGATGCCCAGAGTCCAATTTGGTTTTTATCATTGTATCCCAGCTACTAAGCTTCAGAAATAAATTGTATCCAGGTATCCTAGCCTCAAGATACCCACCATCACATCATTTATTGAGGTCTAGAATGATGCTGTGGTCAGAAATCAGAGGAAGTTTTGTTTTATTTTATAACTGCCCCCTTTCCAAACAGCAACCGATTCCTAAAGAATCCAAGAATAGCACAAGAGTAATTCTCCTTATTAAATTTTCTTCTGGTTCAGAAAACCAAAATCCTTTGCAGCTGAAATCCATCACTCTCTCCTATGATCAAGCCTATCCAATTAAATGTTACTTATTAATTGGGATCAAATTGCACAAACCAGCCCTCTGCTTTAATCTCATTAAGAAGCCTTCATTCCTCAGTATGAATTATAGCAGCAGCAGGCTGAAGGTTAGGAAACAGCTAATCTTGTGATACCTTATTCAACCCACTGGAAAGGATTCAATAATAAATGATATAAATGGGCAGATATGTCACAGAAGTAGGATTACAGAGTAGACATCTAGAATCACAGCATTGGTAAGACATGAAGGGACCAAAGGACATGGACTTTTCAGACACAGATGAATCATTAGAACAGAGACTGAGACTTGATAAGGTGAAGAACCATTAAGAAAAAAAGGGGAGGGGAAGAAGCATTTATTAGATGCCTTGTAGCGCTTTAATATAAATATCATTTCATTTGAGCCTCCCAACAACCCTATGAGATAGGTGCTATCATTATCCTTTTTAAAGTTGAAGAAACTGAGGCAGAGAAAACTTGAAGTGTTTGCTCAGGATCACACAGCAGAGAGACAGAGGTTGAATCTGAACTCCAGCCCTAACTCTTTATCCCCTGAGCTATCTACCTAAGAAAAAAGGGGAGGAGGTCTGTGTTTAGAGCCTACCACATGAGAACCTGTAGGTTTTGGAGAAAAGAAAAATTAAGACAAATGTCTTCAAGTATTCAAAGGTTTCTCCCTTTGGAATAGGGATTTCACTCACTCTGCCTGGGACTCTTTCTTCCCCCATAGCTGAGGAACACCTGCACTGAAGTTTGCACTCAGGTGTCTTCCTGGACTCAAGTTCATCTGAGGTTGCCTAGTGAAGTTCCTGATATCCTTTCTGTTGCTCCTATCTAGTCACTTTGGAATGATGTATGAAGATAGAGGAGTGAGTCAGGCCCTTCTATTAAAAAGTGTACCATGGGAAGAATATCTCAATGCTCAGATCAAGGTCTTGGCAGCCCGCTTCAAGCCCTAGTCCAAGACCTTGATCATCCACCTGCAGGCTGGTATCTTGGTTCTCCTAGACAAGGCCTTCTTTATGACTGCAAAAATTATTTTCAAGGGCACATTAAAGCTTGTTAAACAGCTACTGAAACTGAAGGGATCTTGTGTATCTTTGGAAGACACACAATAATCCAAAGGCCCACAATACCAATATTCAAGAAAATGGGTCCATCAGTTTGTGATCCTCCTATTGCTGTGCTGAGCTAAAAGAGTCACACAGGCTAACAGAAGGGACAGAAGGTTATTAATACTCTACCTGACTCCCAGACCAGCTCTCCTTTCACAATACCAGGTTTTTTGGTTTTTGTAGCCTAATATTAAAAAACAAAAACACAGAGTATCTCATATGGCCCAGTACTATTTCACAATTAACATACAATAGCAATTCCCTCTCATGCTCAGTGGCTGTACACAGGATGTTCAATGACAACACTGGAGCCACTCAAGACTTCAAGACTTTCTATCCACACCCTAGAAAGGGAAAGAAAGGAGTTATCCATTTAAGAGGGAAAAGAGTTTTTCTTTAGAAGAGGCTATATTAATAACCAGTTTAGATAAAAACTTGTTAGTAACCTTTAGATAAGTGCTTCCTGGTTAGGTAATCTTCCCTAAAGCAATACCCCCTGCATTAGGCTACTTCCTCTATTGGTGGGGGAGGGGAAGGTACTGACACTGAGAGAATTATTTTATGGAATAAAGACTTGGGGCAGCAAATACACTAGTAGAGTAAGAGGTAAATTAAAAATAATTTCTATATTCTTTTGCAGGATACCTGGTTTCACCAAGAACAGGAAAAATAAATGATTCATAAATTTCTTTGGATCATATTGATGAAGCAATGTGACATCATGAATAAAAAGCCCCAAAGTGGAGATGTGGGCTCAGGTTCTGTCTTAACACACAGGTTCTGTGATCCCAGGCTCTTACTTGACCTCTGGGTACACTAAGTCAGTGATGCCAAACTCAAATAGAATATGGATACATAAGGATCCCACCTAGGCTACATATTGACTTTGCATTATCTATAGTCTATTTCTCAATTACATTTTAATCTGGTTTGGGACCACAAGGAGTAGTATTGCTCCAAGAGGTTGATGGCTCTCTTCTAAAGGTGACATAGATACCAATCTATTGGTAGAGTACTCTATATTAATGAAATCGCAAGTCTAGTTCTTGCCCTACACCTCAGATTATATTTGTTTTCATTTTGCCCAATCTTTATTTTACTCATCCTAAAAATCCTACACTTTAAACATCTTCAAAGATTGAGGAAGGGTGATAATGAAAGACAAAATACTTGGGCTCTACTCTGATCTAGCTTTAAATCTCATTCATTCAGAGAATCAGTTTTTGGAAGGCATTTAAGAGGCCATCTGATCCAAATCCTTCACACACAGAAAGCCTCTCTCTACAGCAACACCTACAAGTGGGTCATCCACCCTCCATCTGAAAACTACCAATAAGGCACTGAAAATGCCCATTTCAGTTTTGGGTGGCTCTAAATATTAAGATATTTTAAGATGTTTATATCAAGTCTAAATCTACTTTTTTGCAAATTCCCTCTCCAATGACTCTAGATCTGCTCTACAGAACTAGTTCAAGCCATCTTCATTTAACTAGTACTTACTTATTATGTACAAGGATCATGGCCAAGGCAAATATTTGTAAACTAGGAATTTCCCTCCAGACATTTATAATTTATTTAGTGAAATCAGACAGGAAAAACTATCATATAAGGAAGTCTGTTAAGTGCTATGTGAGTTGTTTAGGCAGTAAAAGCTATATAATGATCAAAGTTTAAAGGAAAGAAAGGAAAAGAAATGGTGTTATAAGAATCAGAATCAGACTAGACATTCTGACCAGTGATATCCAGTTCAGAAATGAATTGTTCTTGGCTAGTGTGATAAGATCAATATCTTTGGCTCCATAGGCTGGAGTAGCTTTTTCTGGGACACTCTTCCTTATGGGACATGCTCAAATGAAACCACTCTTAGAAACTTAAATTGGCCTCAGGGTAAATAAGATTTGAATCATTGATTTAGCTTCCTGGTGGCCTAAATACAAAAAGCCATCCCCATAAGGAGTATAACCCACCTCAAGGCTTCTGATTCTGGCACTAACAGCCAACAAAGGTAAGGGAGCCATATCCAAATGAATCAATGCTGTGTCATTGCTAAATATCCTTTCCATACTCTAGTTATATAAGCTTCCCTTTGCTAACTATTAGATGGTCTATGGGTGTCTCATAAAATTATATATCTGCAGCTAGAAGAAACCTTAAGATCACTATTGCCAAGATCCTTATTTACAGATGAGAAAACCAAGGCCCAGAGAAGTTGCCTTGCCCAAGGTCACAGAGGTACTTAGTGACTTACTTCACTGCTGAAACTCTGGTCCTTTAGCTCCAAAGTCAGCACTGTTCCCACTGTAACCTGCAGGTTGTGAGGCTAATGTGAAATACCAATCATAAAACCCTTTGCAGACTTGTTTAAAGCATTATATAAAAGGGAATGGCGGCATAAACTATGGTCTCTGAAAAGAATGGGACACATTACATTTTGAAATGAAATGGAATATGTTTTTATACTGAGTATAAATGAGGGGAAAAGATGGTCTCAAAAAGACATGGGGATATTCAGGTAAAATGATGAAGAAGGAAATGAGCAGAACAAGGAAAACAATATATAATATCAAGAATACAAAAATGAACAGTTTTTAAAAACTTGAGAACTCTGATCAACTAAACAATCAACCATGATTCCACAGAATTCATTTAAAAAACAAATAAATGTTCATTTCACAATGGAAAATTGTATTCCTTGAACAAATCTTAGAGACCAAGGAATTTCCTTTTAGGATTATTAGTCTAGATAGGAGAAACATACATATAATATGTCTAGATTTCAGAAAGACATTTGGATGGAAAAATCTAAATAAATAACAGCAGAGTTAGGTGAAGTTCAGAACTAATTGACTAAACTTAAAGAATAATTATTAACAAATCTCAGCAAATCTGGTAAAAGGTTTCTTATTAGAATGTCCTTGAGCAAGTTCTGTTAAACATTTTTATCTATCTTGTGGATGGAGATATAGTCAACAGTCAATAAGCATTTATTATGCCCTTATTAGGTGCCAGAAACTGTGCTAAGTGCTGGAGATAAAAATACAAATATGAAAAAGAAAGACAGTTACTGACCTCAAAAAGCTTATAATCTAATGGGAGAAAACAATTTACAAAAGAACAATGAAAGGCAGGTGATGTGAGAATAGAGAAATAGTGTGAGGAGACTTGATCCTATTCTTTCTCCTTAAATGGAAGGAATCTGTGGTTCTACCCTCCCATCAAAGAGGTGAAGGGAAATATTGATGGAGTAGAAATAACTAGGCTTGACTGGATGTTGCAAGATAAAGAGAATCCCTAATGATAAGTTTACTGGAAACTTTGTGGAGAAGCCAAAAAATCAACTATTCTGGATGGCAAAATTGTATTCTAAAAGAATCTTGACAAGAAAAAGTAATAAACTGAAAAACTGAATCTATCGTACAACTAAATTCAAAAAAGCCAACTACCCAAGTATAATAAGTTAAGCAAGATATGCCCAGAAAGCAATCCATGCTTTCATTCATCTCGTGGAAAAACTCCAAGGGTTTTTGTTGGGCAGTAAGCTTATTGAGTCAGAAGGATTCTGTGGAAACAAAAGAGCTAAGGGTCTTGCTGTGAATTCATAGAATAGTGTTTCAAACAAAAGAGGTGACAGTACTGCTACTGCAAGTTCATATCCTGTTCTGGGTATCACGTTTTGGGAAGGATACTGACCAAGTTCAAAAAGCTGGAAGTGTAAGATGGGAGCCCAAAAAAAAACTACTGTGAACTTAGGCTGCTGCATCAAGTCATAATCATAATTGACATTCACATGGCCCTTTAAGTTTTGCAAAGGACTGCACACATTCTCTCTCTTGATCCTCACAACACTGAGATAGAGATAACATGGGTATTATTATCCCCAAATAACTAAATTATGATTTAATATTACTACTTTTGAAAAACTGAAGGTCAAAGGTTAACTGTCTTGCTCAAGTTCATATAGCTAGTAAAAAAGCAGGATTTAAACCCAGATCTCCCTGACTCCCCATTCCAGTATTCTTTTCCCTACACTATATCCTATCCCTTGGGAGGCTATATCTACATTAGTAGACCCACTTTTAGAATGTAAATTGACTGGCCAGAATAGGGGTTCTTTGCTTTGTGATATGAATTCTGTCTGGCTGTCCGGTGAAACCAGACTCCCTTCTCAGAATAATGTTTTGAATATATTTTAAAGAATGTTTTAAAATGCAATAAAATGCATAGAACACCAAAGGGAATCAAGGAAAATAAAGATCTAAGTTTTTATCAGGCAAGTTCATGGACCCCAAGCATTCAAGAGTTGCTAGGGTGTATTCAGAGAGGGTGATCTGGATGAAGAAGTGTCTGATGTCACAGAAGGATCCACTGAAAGAACATAACATAAGGACCTGGAGGTCACACCTAATCCAACCCACTTACTTTTACATATGACACGGAGGTCTAGGGAGACTAATAGCAATAGACTTGGAATTAGGAAAACCTGAGTTTAAATTCTATCTCAAATAACCTGCTATGTGCAGTAGGCAATTAAGCCTGTTTACTTATCTATGAAATGGGGATAATAATAGCATTAATCAAGCAGAGTTGTAGTGAAGATTAAGTGAAATAAAATAAACCTCCCATTGCCCAGTTATCAGTCAAGTGATAAGAAGCATAGCCAGACTATGAATACAGGTACTCTGTCTCCAAATCCAACACTTTCCATAGAACCATACTGTCTACAGGAAGCTAAGAACATTTATCTGGAAGAAAAGAAGTCTTATGGAAAAACAGAGATTGGAGGGAAAATAAAGACTAGATTTATTCTGCATATATAGATTAGACTTAGAATCAAATGTAAGTTATAGGGACATAGCCCAAAAACAAACAACAAAAAACCACATCCACACAAAGTTATCTCATAGTAGAACAGGTTGCACTGGAAGAATAAGCTATCCTAACACTGGAGGTCTAAAAGCAGAGGCTATCATATCTAAAATATATAAATAATTTAGTCAAATTTATAAGAATACAAATCATTTCCCAATTCACAAATGGTCAAAGGATATGAACAAGCAGTTTTTAGATGAAGAATAAGTTATCTAGAGTCATAAGAAAAACTGCTCTAAATAACTATTGATTAGAGAAATGCAAATTAAAACAACTCTGAGGTATCAGAGTAGCTAATATGACACAAAAGAAAATGATAAATGTTGGAGAGGATGTGGCAAAATTGGAACACTAGTGGGGGCAGCTAGGTGGAGCAGTGGATTAGAGCACCAGCCCTTAAGTCAGGAGGACCTGAGTTCAAATCTGGTCTCAGACAGGTAACAGCTGTGTGAACCTGGGCAAGTCACTTAACCCCAATTGCCTCAGCAAAAAAGCAAAAAAAAAAAAAAAAAAAAAAATTGGAACGCTAGTGTAAATAGTGAACTCATCCAACCATTTTGGAGAGCAATTTGCAACTATGCCCAAAGGGCTATAAAACTGATTCAGTAATGCCATTACTAGCTCTATATTCAAAAAAAAATCATTTAAAAATCATAAAAAATATGTATAGCAGCTCTTTTTGTGATATAATATGAATGTAATGAAAAATAAAAAATTTCAGAAAAACCTGGACTTACATAAGCTGATGCTCAGTGAAGGGAACAAAACCAGGAGAATACTCTACACAGAAATAGCAACATTGTGTGATGATCAACTAAGATAGGCTTAACTCTTCTCAGCAATATAGTGATCCAAGACAATCCCAAAAGACTCATGATAGAAAATGTTATCCATATCCAGAGACCAAATGCAGATCAAAACACACTATTTTCACTTTTTTTGTTGTTTTTTCTATCTTGTAATTTTTCCCTTTCATTCTGATACTTCTTTCACAGCATGACTAATGTGGAAATATGTTTAATATAATTGTATATATATAACCTATATCAGGTTGCTTGCTATATTAGGGAAAGGGGAGGTGAGAAAGGAAGAAGAAAAAAAAATTGGAATTCAAAATCTCATAAAAGTAAATATTGAAAACTCTCTTTACTATTAAATGGAAAAGAAGTAAAGGCAGAGGCTAGATGACCAGTCATCAACAGACTGTGGAGGGAACAAATGTTTTAGGAATGAGTTAAAAAAGTCCACCTCTGAGGTATCTTCCAACTCTAATATTTCATCTCTATATTTTTGGGGTTTTTGTTAGAGTCTATATTAAGAAGTCAAGGAATTAGATGGGGCAAATATATCACAGACTAGTCACATTACTAACATACAGTAATACTCGGTCTATATTTAGTCATAAAATGCTATAGACTATATATATCCTTTAAACATGAGACAATATAGCTAATTATCCAAGCAAAGAGCTTGAAAATATGATGCCAGAATCACTGAATCTCCATGTTAGGAGTTTTAGGGATCATCTGAATCAAATAAGAATTCAAAATACTCAACATAGTTATCTAGTCACTGCTTCAATGAGTGATAACTGGCTGCTATTATTTCCTTTAAACACACACCCACTCACTCCTTTTTCACCCCTCTTTAAAAAAGAGAAAAGTTAAGAATTCTTTGTGAGTGTTCAATAATTTCAGACTGAGTAGGGAAGGTCAGTGTTCTTGACTAGTTTTCCCAGCCTCTTGCTGTATAAACCAGTAATCCTTAGGACTCACAGCAGTATACTGGTGAGTCCATTTTTTATCAGCCACCATGCCATACAAATCAAAGAATCTCCAAGCTTCTATTCCAACTGTAGAGAATGACATCCGAAGGCCTCACCCTTCAGTTTATAGATGACAAAACAGGACTAGACAGAAGAGGTGACTTGCAGAGCGTGGATTCAAACTCAAGCCTCATGCCTCCCAACCCACAACACTGCTACAGTCACAATACTGCTTTTTCAAGGTATTCCTCTGTAACATATGAAGAAACCCTGTAGGACTAAGTGTCATTGAGGTTGCTTCCAATGCTAACATTTTACCAATGGTCCGGAGATGCTGGTTCTGGGCTCAACTCTGCTAAAACTTGCAGATACAGTAATTAGAGTACAGATATGGAATTAGAAGATTTGCATTCAAATCCTGCCTCTTCAACTTACTTGTGTGATTTAAGTCCAATAATAATATTTCTGATTTCCACATATAGCTTTAAAAAAAAAAACCACAACATATTAAGGTTACATCACAATGTGAATCAGAAAAAATAATTTAAATGCAATTTAAATTTGAGTTTATCAACAAACATTTATTTCCAGTGTTTTCCCTAAATGTAAAATTAAGTATTAATTCAATGGTTTCTACAATCCCTCTGCATTCCTTATTATACAGTAGCTCTGGATTTCCTAAGGTTCAATCTGAAAACATTCCCGTTTATTTCTCTAGTGACTCATGAGAGACACTATTCATTGCTCTTCTATATTGCTAACTCTGATCTACCCTAAATACCGCAGTCCAATTTTCTATTTAGGTAAAATAATAAAATCCTGACAATGATGGTGTAAATAAGAAAGAATGTTTTGCAATTTAAACCTAAATTCAGCTACTAACACTGACTTTGTTTCCTGTATGTCAGCATATAGGAAAATATATTTACAGTTTGGTTTTTTAAAAGTTAATATAAGAGGATGCTAAAAATGGACTTAAGAGAATTCTGCCACTGAGAACAATTCTAGAAAAATTTTTAAGTTCCTGAAATATAAAAATATATTCTCTATATAAATATAACTGTATATGTTTAATAAATTAATATACTAGATGATATGTTTGTACATTTAATAATTTTATATATTTACATTTAATTTAGCAGCAAGCTAGAATGTGCTATGGATGAAGTGCCAGATCTAGAGTCAGGAAGACTTCCTTTTGGAGTTTAAATCTGGCCTCAAGACACTAGCTGTGTGATCCTTGACAAGTCATTTAACCCTATTTACTTCAAGATTACTCATCAGTAAAATAAGCTGGAGAAGGAAGTGGCAAAATGAAATTCCAGTATCTTTGCCAAGAAAACCTCAAATGAAATCCCAAGAATCAGACAAGACTGGAAACAACTAAAAAGCAAATGTATATATCTATAACATATATATACAATTATATATTTTAATAAATATTAAATATTAAAGTTCTCTAAAATAATTACTCACATTTATATATTATGTATGTAACATGATATATTTATAGGATGACAGAGCTGTCATGTGGGGCAGCCCTCCAAGATCCTATACATATATCAATATGTAACATAACATTTTAATGTACTTCATATTATACATTGTACATAAAATATACTATATATGCATTGTAACTTTTTTAGATTGTGTATATTACATATTATACAATATACGTGATATATATTATAATATACAGTGTAATACATAATATTATACAATTTAATAAATATTATGCTACATATTTTGGTTTTCAGGATTTGAGAAGCTATGAGGCAGCATTGTACGATGGAAAGGATGCTAAACTTGAAATCTCAAAGTTAATATTAGAGTCCTGATTCTGCCATTTAGTACCTGTGACCTTAGACAAGTCACATTTAACCTGAGCCAGAATTGTTTCACCCTTAATTAAAGGATTAGATTAGATGTCTTTGAAGAGTACTTTCCAGGTGCTAGTTTTATAATCCTAAGGGTCCAAATTCCCTTTAGTTCCCTGAAAAAAAAGGAAATCCAAAAATCTGGATAAAATGGAATGCACTTAGGCAAAGCCTCCAATGGATTGATGGGTTACTAATGAAACTTAAGTTGATATGCAAGGTTTTGTTTGCTTTTACTGATTCTTTGATCTAAGCTTTAACCTATCCCTTTTTATGGAAGTGGAAAGGAGGGTGGGAAAAAGTTAAGGGAAGCTCTGGACTCTGGCAGAATGAAGAACATCCTAATGGCTAACTTCTCTGTTTTAACCACAAGGTTGGGGTTGCCCATTCAGGATTAAGGCTGAAAGTTCTATGACAAAGCACTTCTTTGAAGACACATGCAAACAAATTTGGTCTTTAAGAGACAAGGCAATGCAAAGAGCAGCAAGTTTAAACTATAAAGTTGCCAAGAAAATACTTCTGATAATAAAAGGAGGAATGGCATGTCAACTCTCCTCTCTCTCTCCTCATCTCTTTCTTTCCCTTTCTTCTGTCTCTAGCTATTTGTCTGTTTATATCTTAAATCCCTTGACCTAAGACACCAGTAGAAGAACCTAACTTTAGTCTCAATCACCTTCAGACGGTAAAACCAGAGCTTCTTTATTCAGGGCTAATCTCTCCCTCTCATCTGAATGATTCCAACTCTTGACATACCACATCGGTCACAAACTAAGCTAGGGTGGCTGTTTAGGTGTGGGGATGACAAAGCTGTCATGTGGGGCAGTCCTCCAAGATCCTATTACAACTATCCATGAGTCACAGAGTTTCCTGTTAATCCAGTTCTCACTGTCTGCAGCGTCATGTTTCATACAAATTTCATCCCATGGCATAAGGGAGGAAATTGGAGGGCTAGGATGGAATAGTCTGCTGATTCCTGGACCATGGGGTCTACTTGCGATCCTAAAACATGCAGTTCAACAATATATTATGTGTACTGAATGATCCTGAGTACAAAGAATTTAAGCTGCATGGCAATATGTAAAACACTGAAAAATCTGAATATGTGACCCTGCCAAAAAATGATTGGGTTTTATGGGACTGCAACAGGACAGTCAATAATCTACCTAATGTAACAACTGAAGTACAATGGAAAAGTTAGATATGAAGTATAAAAAAAAAAGCCATTTGGGCTCCAGAATGACTCAATTGAAAGGAAATACTACTCTGAACTAACCCTAATATTTATTGAACTGTTTTCAAGGAAGGCAACATACTAGACATTGAGGGAAAGGGGGGAGGAGGTTGTACCTGTGAAGAGGGGGAAAGAGGTAAGATAGGTAAACACAAATGTTTAAGATGAGATCCTTTCTCTCAAGGTGCTTACAACCTGACATATTTTGGTTTAGCAGAGAGAAAACGGAGGGGCAGAACAAAGGTCAAGGGCATGTTCATCAGATGCCTCCACCAACTAAGTCACCTCTGTGTAAGGAGGCTTGTAGGAATTGTTATGGCATTAAAGGAATTAGAATTCACTTTGCAGATAAGGAAATTGAGGCCCATAGAGAAGAGTAGACTTTTTCAAAGTCATATTGTTAGGGAGTCAATAAACAAAACTTGAATTTGAATCCACTATTGACTGTAGATAAAGGGGGCAAAATGCTTCTTTTGGCTAAGGAGAAAACACCCTCTATAATACTGAATCACTTATGTTCTTTAAAAAAAAAAAAGTTGGTGGCTCTAAGGGGAGGGGGGTTCAGGAAGACATTAACATATACTCACAGAAAGAGGCTTTAGAGTGTAGAAAAGGGGAGGCTGACTTGGGACTATAAACCCATCCTAACAGCCATATAACTTTGAGAATAGTCCCTTCCTTTCTCTTCGAGCCTCAGTTTTCCTCATTTTTAAAATATGGTGGGAGGATGGATGAGATAATATCTAAAGCCCCTTCCAATTTTAATTTCTATGTTTGTTATCTAAACTTAAATCTATGAAACTCAAAAGGCAAACACAACCACCTGCAGTTATAGAAAGTATTACAAATAACTGAGTGTGTGTGTATATATTCTTGAAAAAGGAGAAGAAAGGAAAAAAAAAAGATTACTGGAATAAGTTGGATGGGGCATGTCTGGAAAAACCTACTGGATGAGTTGAGAACCAAGTACAGTTGCAAGAAAGACTAGCCAACAGGGAAAATACTCAATATAAACAAATAATACAACATAATGGGTAAAGGAAATTAGCTTTAAACTCTGCTTTTACCTCTCATTAAAGCCCATCTGATAACTTCTTTCCTTCACCCAATAGCTGAGCTGTCTAAAAAGAAAGACTATTTTAAAAATTCCTCCAAAACTCCTAGAATGAAGGACCACTGTTAGTGAAACAGTGGCTCCAATAGAGGTGCCCAGCTGGCTCAGGCCCATTAAACAACCCTTGCGCCTCTTTCCCCAGTGGCCTGCTGGATGACCTCTGACATTGCCCATCATCTACTCTATACTCCCTACAGGCCCAAGACTGGTGCTTGGGAGGTGGAACTCCACAAATAAAAGTGCAAAAAGCTTCAACACCTCTAAATAAGGGCAGCATTTTAGATGAATTGGGGCTCAGTCTGCCAATCCCCTAGGAAAGAGGCCAAGACTCCTGACTCATTCATTGCACAAACTAAATGCTGTCTGGCCAGGACTAAGTAGGGAGTGATCTAGAACCCTGGGATTGAGGATCCACTTGGGGTATTTAACTGCAAGTGCATGTTGTTATCAATCAAGACAAAAAAGGAATCCCCCCCCTCCAGTCTTAAAGAGTCCTTGGCTGATGAAAGCAAATGATAAAAAGGCTCAACCCCCTCCTGCACACTTAAGCCACTTTCAATCTTGGAGTGCTTTGTATACGCATGTCATTATCTTCTGCTATATCAGAAGATTTCTGCTATATCAGAAATTCCTGAGTACTGTAAAGGGTGCAAGGCTAGCACTTAGATGTTGAATTCAGAATGAAATGACCAGACCTGGAGGCACTACATACCTGTCTGGCCTACGGGGGAGGTGGTCAAAGTTAAACTGGAACTCATCTTAGCCTTTGAGTGAGCCTGGCTCTATTACAGGTCATACAGGAAAGTCCAGAGAAGGAACACCTGAAAATAGCATTGCCACTAGCAGGTACCACAGCACTATCCATTCATTTGGATCTGTCTTGCTGCCATACAAACTTACCTTCCCCAAAGGGAGAGAGTGGGAAACATTAGCCTAGAGGGAGCAAGCATGACCAAGCAAATTCTTAGAAAATATAAGAGACCAAATTGAATTTCTTGACTACTGCTAGTCCTTTGGAGTCAATTAGCTGTGTGATCTTGGAAAAGTCATCTTTGTTTTCTGGGCATCAAATCAATTTCTTCCATTGTGAAATGAAGGGGCTTTTGTACTGTCATTCTTAAGGTCCTCATTTATATGAAGAGTGGGATTAAAAGCTGTACTCTAGCTCCTTGTTGGGTGGTTCTTAGGAATGTGTTTTACAAACTTTTAAAGCACAAATAGATATGAGCTATTTATTAGGTTCTTGCCTAATAAGACCAAACCAGTCTGTGCCTGTGGGCCAGCCCTCCTGCCATCATTGCTATTTGCTATTTATTGTATAACAGCAATAAGAAGTGATCACTAAAAGGAGAAGAGACATACTCATTTCAGTAAATATTAGTCAAATGACTTACACACATGTGTATATATGCATACATATGTATATATGCACATATGTATGTATAAAACTTCAAAAGCTTCAAGCTTTTAAAAACACTTTAAAAAAAAAGAAAGAAGCATAGATTTTAAAAAAAATTCAAACCCAGCAATTAAAAATTTAAAGAGCTTGTTATCTACAAAGCATTGTGATAGTTTTAGAGAGGTTGGCTCCCTTATCCTCATTCAATTTAAGAAACATTTATAAAGTATCTATTCTACTTCAAGGCACTGTATGGAGTATTGGGAGGATATAAAAATGAACAACTACTTCATGGCTATTGGGAAGAATATACACCCAGATAAACTATTACACAGACATATATGTGCATATAAATATGCACACACACACATATACAAAGTGCTAATCAAGTGCTACATGAAAGCTGACAGCTGAGAAAGTTGTTATGACCTGAGAAAAGTCAGGAAAAATTTCATGAAGCAGGCTGCATTTGGGAACTGGGTTTAAAGGATAGTAGGAAAATTCGGGTAAAGGAGAATATTCCAGGCTTGGGAAATGTGGGCAAAAGCGTCACAAGTATAAGTTGGCTGGTAAGAAAGGAATTAAGTGTTAAATAAGCTAGAAAGCTAGCAAGCTTTAAGGCACTGAGCTATAGGAATTATAGATTTAGGAACTAAAGATATGACCAAAAAAAAAAACCCTGAAACAATTCCTGACCTCAAGCAGTTTATATTCTGCAGGGGGGATAAAACACAAAGTAAAGTAAACAAAAATTAAATACAAAAGAGTTTCCAGCATGGAGCATCAGGTGACCACAGTTCTGGTCTTAGGCTCCTAGTTAGGTTTTCTGAGCTTGGACAAACAGCTCAATCTCCTGGAACATTAGTTTGGGCTAGGGGAAGGTGTTTAGTGGCAGATTTAGAAAGGTTTTGAATACCAGGCCTTTCAATTTACTGATGAGGCCTTTGGGAGCCAGAGAAGATTGTTTAATGGTGGAGTAACTTGATCAGACCTTAGGGATGTCAAAAATTGGCCTGGCAGCAGTTTTTTTTTGCTGAGGCAATTGGGGTTAAGTGACTTGCCCAGAGTCACACAGGTAGGAAGTGTCTGAGACTAGATTTGAACTCAGGTCCTCCTGATTTCAGGGCTGGTGCTCTAACCACTGCGCCACCTAGCTGCCCCCTGGCAGCAGTTTTAAAGAAAAACCTGTTGAATTCCTATTGCCCTAATCCAGACAAGTGTAAAGTAATTGTGACCTATAGTAGTATAGTGGCATTGGGACAGAGAAGAAGAGACTGAAAATAACATCAAAGATTATGAAACGGTCCTAAGATCACAAAATTTGGAGCTAGACTTGAAAGTATTTTAAAAATCATTTAATTAAATGTGCTCATTTTTCAGATAAAGATTCCAGAATCATAGATCTTGAGATGCAAAAGACTTCAAAGGTCAGATAGGTACAACAACTGATTAATTTTACAGATGAGGAAACTGAGTTCCAGAGGGGCTAAGAGCAACTCAAGCAGACTAATAATAATAGCATCTTATGTTTATACAATGCTTTAGTGTTCAAAGTACTTTTCATGTGCTAATTTATTAGCTCATATGATTTTCACAAAAACCTAATTAGGAGATAGGACAGATCACCATTATGTCAGGAAAAGGAAACAGATTCAGGAAAGTTGATTTAGTGGCATAGCCCAGCTTAGGGCCAAGTCTCTCAAAACTCCCATTCCAATTTTCTTTCTACCATCCCCCACTAGGAGCACAAATTCATTTATAATCCCAAAGGGTAGGAATTTCAGTAAAGGACACTTTAAACAAGGCCAACTACTTTAGGGACTGGGAATATTCCTCAAACTGGAGAAAACTCCAAGTGGATAATATTTTTTCCCTTTTTCTCCTTTATCTTTACCAATAGCCACTATCTTTCAGGAATAGATAGATAATCCTAGAAATAAATAAGTAAATAAATTTTGGCAAGAGCAAGTCTGCTCATAGACTTTGTTTCAATAAAAGGATATTAAAAGAACTGAGCAGGGGGTGAAATCACTGTTTTCCTAAAGCTACATTCCAGCACTGAGTTGTGGGCAAGTACTACTTATAAATAAAGGGTAAAAATTCAGCAAGAACACTCCTTTTCTTCTGTTGCTTTTCCAAAATGAGGCTCTGTAATGGTGTGGTTTATTTACAGGATTATTTTGTCAGACTTCCAAGAACAAGGTTTTAACTGATTACATTTTATTTTACTTTTGTACTCTTAGCTATGTGCCTTTTGCTCACCTGCTCTCCTGGATGTGTTAGGAATTTCCGTAACTACAGCCTCTCTAAAACTGGCACCCAAACTGTTTCACTGAAGCTAAAGGAATGTCTTAGGTAGACAAATCATTTGAAGTGGAAAAGTTTGTTTTTCTTCTCCCCCCCCTTCCCTAAAAAGTGTGCTCTTCAGTCACTAGACTGCAATTCTGAGCCAATACTTGCCTTTTCATTCAGTCTCTGAACACATCAATCACTCCACTTATTCCCTATCCCCTCCCCCCCCCCCCAAGACAGTCCAAGTTCATCCTTCCCCCTGGAGCCTTCTAGCCAAGAGACAACTGGATCCAGGACATTTGAAATTCTTGAACTGGGGGAGAAAGGGTTATGTCATCCCCACAGACCCAGTGGAGGGAAGATTCAGCAAGAGAGAAGTAGAGGTTAGAAAAGGCCTTTTTTCATGGAAATTTTATAAAGGAGAGTCAGAACCAATTCTAAAGAACATTAGTCAGATCCAGGGTTGGGGCAACAGAGACTGTCCACAAAGGTGCCAAGAAGGCAGAAAGATTTGAACACTGCAGTCACAAAATCGTAGAGGTAAAGGCCTTCCCTAGAAACTTTTGAAAAACTAACTTTACTAACTTTAACTCTAGTGTCCTGCCATCCCACTCCTCACTTTTATAGAGGCGAAATAGAGAGAGAGGTGAAATTAGGTGGAGGAGGAGTATGGCAATAAATGAAGCAAGACTTTCTGAACATAGGTGGCTAGGCACAAGGGATAGGAGGAAATATTTCCCCTTGGCTCACTCCTGCTCCCAATCCCTGTCACCACTGGTGACAAAAGAGTCCAACTTAGAGCCTGTCCGTCTTTTTGTTGAGTTTGTGTAAATAAAGTAAAGGGCACTTAAATGACACCAAATGCTTGTGACTCTTGAAATACCAAGCTGGGGAAACCTCCCAGTGCAGTAGAAGGGACGAGCTAAGAGTGGGGAGGGGAAAGATACAAAAGACACAAGAGGAACTTACAAAAGAGAAGTTTTCTTCCCTCAAATCCACTGGGGCCAACAGAGTCCCAGTTACACTCCACCCACCAAAGCAACCGGCCCAGGTCCCACGTCAGGAAAAGTTGCACACACAGAAGTTCTTTACTCTCGAAGGAGAATTAAAAAACCTCCCTTAATTTTTTCGGAACCTACAGCACGCTGAGGAACCGAGGTTTTTCTAATCTTTCCCATAGTTCCATCAGTGGACTCCCAAACCACGTGCGCAAAGACGTGGCCCCTCCAAAAAAGTGAAAAGACCTGTGCAGGGCTTAGGTCTTAGGGGAGGGAAACCCGCTCCTGTGGTGTATGTACGTGTACACACACACATACACAGCCCTAAATCACACTCGCTCGCGCGCACACACTCCCTCTCAGTCACCCAAGTGCGCGCACTCCCCCGGACTTCGTTAAGCGGACGTGGCTTCGGCGGAGGAGTTTCCCAGTAGTAAAAGTCTTTTCCGGCTCCCCAGGGCAGGGTGAGGGGAAAGAAGGGCAGGAGGGGTCTGTCCACGGCCTATCTCCCTTGACTTGGACGACGGCCCCGAATAAAATAAGTCCAAGACAGGGCTCCAGCTCCCAAGCTGCTGGGAGCGGATTAGGAAAGCTCGGGCAACCAAGGCTGCAAGATCTGATACCTCTCGGTCCCCGGGGGCTGGCGGACCCGTGAGAAGAGAAGAGCAGGGATAAGTATTCTTCTGCCTTCCCGGCCCTCGCTTACCTTCTGTACTTGATCATGGTTAAGTTCTGTGAAGAAGTAGGCGAGCAGATGCGAAGCTATCATGTTCCAGCTGTTCTCGACTAGGCTAGTCGGATCCTGTGTTAGGACAAGAAGGGGGGTGGAGGCGAAGGCGGCGTGGATCTAACCGGCACGGGGCCGCGCGTGGATGAGGCTGATTGTGGAGGCAGGGGAGTCCCAAGCACTCAACCGCAACTGAACCCGAGACAAAAATCTGCTCTCAGGACGCCTGGACTCCGAAGGAGGTCGCGGTGCCACTTAAATAAATGATGGAGCAGACGGATGGGAGGGGAGGGAAACGAGTTAGAAGTTTAAAATCTGGCCGTCTCAACGAAAAAAAAAATTTTTTTTTCGCTGAATGGGCAGCGTTCGCTAAACGGGTAAACTGTTCCAGTAATAAGTAATAGACCCCCACCAAATAATCGTCGGCTAAAGCCAAGCTCAAACCGAACGCCTCCGGTTTAGTAAACTGGCACCGGCCCTAAGAAACACGAGTACTCAAGAAGCAACTGAACAGACAGTGAAACTCAGGATGGGCAAGGCAACTAATTAATTCATCGAATACAAAACGGCCTTTCTGGGCTCCCCGCGTGTCTGAATCCCCAGGTGCTTCCCGCCTGTCTCCGCTCTCGACTCAGCCCTCTTTCAAGTCCCGTGGTGGCGGCGGCGGTAGTGGTGGCGACGGAGGATTCCGGAGGACTTCTAGCTCTCGCTGGAGTTTCACTCAACAATGTGGCTCATTGAGAGGTGAGCCCGCCCCTCGGCCTTCCTCTGACGCGCCCGCGCCCTGCCCACCGCCCATTGGCTGCTGCGGGAGGGTGTGTATTCCTGAGGCCGGCCGGCATCCCCATAGAAGCCAATCCCAGTCCGCGGGCTCCTAGGCCCCCTCCCTCTAGCCTAAGGCGGGCAGTCTCATGTGATGCCCCGGCGGGGGGCCCCTAGCCTAGCTAGGCAGCCTGCATCCCTCCGGGCTGGGAGGCGGGGAGAGGGACAGGACACGTGGTGGGGTGTGAGTGTGTGTGATGGAACGTGATCGTCCATCCCTAGGGGTGAGTGAGTGAGTAAAGCTAAGGTTGCGGGTGTATAAAGCTGAAGGATTATGGGCGTAGGGCACGAGATGTGGGGGGGATTGTGCATACTGGGTGGGTAGGTGGAGATTCTGGCTGAAGGTGAAGAGGGAGGAGTGTAGGTGACTGGAAAAGTACCTAAAGATGAGCCATCTTTACACAATTGAAGAAAGAGTGTAGGAGCTTAGTAAACTGATGCTTGCCTGTTAGATTCAGGTATTACACATATGTATGCCAGAAACTGGGAGATGGAGTTTCTTGTTTGGGAAACGACTGGAAAACCAGTCAGCAGTTCATGGGAGTTCAGAGTTCATGGGAGGCTATAAGGTATGCAAGAAGATTGGAAAGGTAGAGAGTTACATTGTTGTGTTTTGTACACATGTGTATGTTTTAGAATCAAGAGAGTCAGAGTGATGGAGATAGTGGATTGAGAGATGGACTTTATTAAAAAGTCAGACTTTAAGCACAGTAGACTATCTTTGATACAGTTAATTGTGTGAGTTAATTAACCTCTCTAGGCTCTAAGAGACTTTACAGAATTGTAAATTGAAGTGAAGATGCTGGCCTGCAGTCAATAAGCATTAAGTGCCAACTATGGGCCAAATACCATTTTAAGACCTTTCAAGGAGCTTATAATCTAATGGGGAAGGCAATGGGATAGTTTCATCACCTGGAAGTTCTCTAGGGGAATGTACTCACAGATCCTATTTCCTATCACATCATCATCACATTAACGACATTTAATACATATGAATTGAATTCAGATTAGAAATCCTTAACTCTCACAGTTCCAGCCTCCCTACAGGAGAAACTTCCTCCTCCCCTACCCCACCCCCATATTCCATACATGCACAAGCAACTCATTTTACTTTTAGACAACTTATTTATTAATAACAATAATAGCCCACATTTGTGGAGTGCTTGCAGTACCCCTCCCCCCCAAATACTGTGAATTAGGGGGTACAGATACTATCACTTTCATTTTATAAATAAGGAAACTGACATTCTGAGAGATTGAGTATTGTGTTATATTGGGATGAAAGGAAATCAGTTTTCATGTCAGTTTCATAGTAAGTATGAGACCCCTCCAGGGATATTCTGAATCCATAGACAAGGATTACATACTCTATGAGTCTAAGCATCCCCCAATTCTGTAGCTTTCTGAGGCTTAATGTCTTTTAGATGATTTTTTTCCAATTTCTTTTTCCAGGTCCCTTCTGTCTTGAAACCTTTAAAGATCTATGTAGTAAATAGTGTCCCATGAAGTATAATGAATGTGGATGAGTGAGCTTGTTTGTAAAGATAAGTTGGTAAAAATGGGGCTTTACCAAACTAACAAAAACCATATGATTATCTCAATAGATACAGAAAAAGCATTTGATAAAATCCAACAGCCGTTCCTATTAAAAACACTAGTGAGTATTGGAATAAATGGGCTTTTCCTTAAAATGATTAGAAGCATCAACTTAAAACCATCAGCAAGCATCATATGTAATGGAGACAAACTAGAACCAATCCCAATAAGATCAGGAGTTAAACAAGGCTGCCCACTGTCACCATTACTATTTAATATTGTATTAGAAATGTTAGCTTTGGCAATAAGAGAAGAAAAAGAGATAAAAGGAATCAGAGTAGGTAATGAAGAAACCAAATTATCACTCTTTGCAGATGACATGATGGTATACTTAGAGAACCCTAGAGACTCAACTAAAAAACTACTAGAAACAATTCACAACTTTAGTGAAGTTGCAGGATTCAAAATAAATCTACATAGATCATCAGAATTTTTATATATTACCAACAATGTTCAGCAACAAGAGATACAAAAAGAAATTCCAATCAAAATAACAGATGATAGTATAAAATATTTGGGAATCTATCTGCCAAGGAAAAGTCAGAAACTATACGAACTAAACTACAAAACATTTCCAACAAATAAAATCAGACCTAGTCAATTGGAAAAACATTAAGTGCTCATGGGTAGGCAGAGCGAACATAATAAAAATGACAATACTACCCAAATTAATCTACTTATTTAGCACCATACCAATCAAACTCCCAAGAAATTATTTTACAGATATAGAAAAAATAGTAGCAAAGTTCATTTGGAAGAACAAAAGGTCAAGGATTTCAAGGGAATTAATGAAAAAAAAAAAGGCTGATGGAGGTGGCCTTGTTGTACCAGATCTAAAACTATATTATAAAGCAGTGGTCATCAAAACCATTTGGTACTGCCTGAGAAATAGAGCAGTCGATCAGTGGCATAGGATAGGATATCAGGACAAACTAGGCAATAACTTTAGCAATTTAGTGTTTGATAAACCCAACGACCCCAGCTTCTGGGATAAGTACTCACTATTTGGCAAAAACTGCTGGGAAAATTGGAAACTAGTGTGGAAGAAACTAGGGCTTCACCCACACCTAACACCACATACCAAGATAAGATCCAAATGGGTTCATGATCTAGATATAAAGAGTGACTTTGTAAGCAAGTTAGAGGAACGTAATATAGTTTACCTCTCAGACCTGTGGAGATGGAATAAATTTATGTCCAAAGAAGATCTGGAACTCCTAATTGAACACCAGATGGATAATTTTGATTATATTAAGTTAAAAAGTTTCTGTACAAACAAAACAAATGCAGACAAGATTAGGAGGGAAGCATCAAATTGGGAAATCATCTTCACATTTAATGGTTCCGATAAAGGCCTCATTTCTAAAATATATAGAGAATTGTCTCATATTTATAAGAATTCAATAAAGGCCTCATTTCTAAAATATATAGAGAATTGTCTCATATTTATAAGAACTCTCCAATAGATAAATGGTCAAGGGATATGAACAGACAATTTTCAGATGATGAAATTAAAACCATTTCTAGTTATATGAAAAGGTGCTCCAAAATCACTATTAATCAGAGAAATGCAAATTAAGACAACTCTGAAGTACCACTACACACCTGTCAGATTGGCTAAAATGACAGGAAAAGATAATGATTAATGTTGGAGGGGATGTGGGAAAACTGGGACATTTATACATTGTTGGTGGAACTGTGAACAGATCCAACCATTTTGGAGAGTAATTAGGAGCTATGCTCAAAAAGTTATCAAACTGTGCATACTCTTTGACTCAGGAGCTTTTCTATTGGGCTTATATCCCAAAGAGATCTTAAAGGAGGGAAAGGGACCCACATGTGCAAGAATGTTTGTGGCAGCCCTTTTTCTAGTGGCTAGAAACTGGTAACTGAATGGATGCCCATCAATTGGAGAGTGGCTGAATAAGTTCTGGTATATGAATGTTATGGAATATTATTGTTCTGTAAGAAACAACCAGCAGGATGATTTCAGAGAGCCCTGGAGAGACTTGCATGAACTGATGCTGAGTGAAACGAGCAGAACAAGGAGATCATTATACACGGCAACAACAATACTATATGATGATCAGTTCTGATGGACATGGCTCTCTGCAACAAAGAATTGTCTCAAACCAGTTCCAATTGTTCAATGAAGAAAGCCATATACACCCAGAGAGAGGGATATGAAATGTGGACCACAACATAACATTTCCAACTTTATTTATTTATTTATTTATTACATGGTGATTACATACATTACATATGTAATCACTATTACATATGATGCTAGCTGATAGTTTTAAATAGATGCTACCAACTATTTTAAGGAAAAGTCCATTAATTCCTATACTCTCTAATGTTTTTAATAGGAATGGATGTTGGATTTTATCAAATGCTTTTTCTGCATCTATTGAGATTATCATATTTTTTTGTTAATTTGGTTATTAATATAGTCAATTATGTTAATAGTTTTCCTAATACTGAACCATCCCTGCATTCCTGGTATAAATCCTACTTGGTCATGGTGTATTATTCTGGGAATGATTTTCTGTAATCTCTTTGCTAATATTTTATTTAAGATTTTTGCATCAATATTCATTAAGGAGATTGGTCTATAATTTTCTTCCTCTGTTTTTGTTTTACCTGGTTTAGGTATCAGTACCATGTCTGTATCATAAAAGGAGTTGGGTAGGAGTCCTTCATTCCCTATTTTTTCAAATAGTTTATATAATATTGGAGTTAATTGTTCTTTAAATGTTTGGTAGAATTCAAATGTAAATCCATCTGGTCCTGGGGATTTTTGTTAGGGAGTTGATTAATGACTTGTTCTATTTCTTTTTTTAAAATGGGACTATTTAAGTAATTTATTTCCTCTTCTGTTAATCTGGGCAATCTATATTTTTGTAGATGTTCCTCCATTTCACTTAGGTTATCAAATTTATTGGCATAAAGTTGGGCAAAGTAACTCCTGATTATTGCTCTAATTTCCTCTTTATTGGTGGAAAGTTCTTTTTTCTTGTTACCTTTTTGTTTCTCTTGTGTTCTGTGTTTGTAGATCAAATTTTTTGTTCAATTCTGGTCTTTTCAGTAGAAATAGGTGAAATTCTCCTATATCATTGAATGACCATCTTCTTCCCTGGAAGATAATGCTCATTCTAGCTGGGTAACTTATTCTTGGCTGTAATCCAAGTTCCTTTGCCCTTCGGAATATCTGATTCCAGGCCCTTCGATCCTTCAAAGTAGAAGCTGCTAGGTCCTGTGATCCTAATTGTGGCTCCCCAATATTTAAATTGTTTCTTTCTGGCTTCTGGTAATATCTTTTCCTTGGTATGATAGTTCTGGAATTTAGCCACGATATTTCTGGGGGACTTAATTTTTGGGTTTCTTTCAGGAGGTGATTGGTGGATTGTTTCAAGGAGTATTTTGCCTTCTGGGTCTAAAATATCAGGGCAGTTTTCTTTTATGATTTCTTGGAAGATAGTGTCTAGGTTCTTTTTGTCATCATGGCTTTCAGGAAGCCCTATAATCCTTAGATTGTCTCTCCTAGATCTATTTTCCAGGTCAGTTGTTTTTCCTAGGAGATATTTCATGTTTTTCTCTATCTTTCCATTTTTTTGTTTTTGTTTGACTGATTCTTGAAGTCTTGATGAGTCATTCATTTCCAATTGTTCAATTCTAATTTTTAGTGTCTTATTTTCTTCAGTTACTGTTTTTAGTTCCTTTTGCAATTGACCAATTACATTTTTTTGTTCATTGCATTCTTTTTCCATTTTTTCTATTTTATTTTGCAGTGATCTCATTTCGTTTCCCCATGTTTTTTCTAACTCTCTTTTAAGATTTTTTTATGCAATCTTCAAAGAAAGCCTTGTGACATGGAGACCAGTTTATGTCTCTCTTTGGGGCTTTTTCTGGAGTTGCTTTACCTTTAGGGGCCTCAGGATTTGAGGTCTGTTCTTCCCTCTCTCCATAAAAGTTGTCTATGGTGAGAGATCTTTTTGGTTTTTTATTCTTTTTTTTTTTTTTTTTTAAGGTGTAAGGTCTGTTTAAGGCAAAGGTGGGACAGCTGCTTTAATTTGCCCTGGGGCAGTTCTGCTGATTGAGTTATTTCAGGAACTGGGCAGTTCTGCTGATTGAATTATGTCAGGTGCTGGGCAGTTCTGCTTTAGTTCACCCTGGGGCAGTTCTGCTGATTGAATTATTTCTGCTGCTGATCAGTCCTGCTGATTGATTGATCGCCCTAGGGTGCTGTTTAATGGCAGCTAGGTCCGATGCTCATTAGGGGTTCAGTGGTTCACAATCTACCCCCCACAAAAGGCAGACTCTCCAAACCACCTGCCCACAATCAGGACAGATTGGCCCAAGAGGCCCCCAGAAGACTCCCAGGTGTGGGAAAGCACAATGCTCCCACTCCTGTTCCAGCTCCCTGCCCTGGTCTCCCTGTGCTGCAGTCTGGGTTCGGCAGACCACCCCCCCTGCCCAATTAAAACAGACCTGTTTTGAAGTTCTTCCAGAGTATCTTCTTCTAGAATCGTGTTGTCCTCCAGATATTGTGGATTTTTTTGCTTCAAAATCATTCTAGAGGCTTCATATGTTGTTGGTTTGAGGGAAGGTTGGAGGAGGTTACAGAGACTCCTGTCTGATCCCCACCACCATGGCTCCACCCCCGGAAGTCAACCACAACATAACATTTCTATGATCTCTGTTGTTTGTTTGCATTGGGTTTCCTTTCTCAGGTATTTTTTGTTCATGTAGATACGATTGTTCTTGCACAGCAAGATAAGTATGGAAATAAGTATGCATATATTCGACTTGTCAAGTATTTTAATATAATTAACATCTACATGTTGGACTTCCTGCCATCTAGGAGAGGGGAGGGGACTAGGGGGGAAATTTTGTAAAGGAAAGCCTTGTAAGGATCAATGTTGAAGAACTACCCATACATATGTTATGCAAATAAAAAGCTTTAAAAAAAATGAATTGGAGAAGGGATTGGAAAACCACTTCAGTATCTCTGCCAAGAAAATATCAAAAAAATAAATAAATAAATAAAGTTTTTTAAAAATGGGGCTTTAGATAGAAAATATCTGTAACAATATGTATGATTTTGTATACTGATGTTTTAAGGGTGAATGGAATGATACTACAGAGAAACTAGAAACAGTAACAGTTCAGGCTATGCAAAGCTTTAATGCTTGTTTCACAGGTTTGCCTAAATTCAGACCTAGATTTAATATATCTGTTAAAATTATTAGCAACAGCTTTCTAATATGTTTCTATGCCCCAACTTTTCCCCTTTCCAATTAATCTTCATGGGACTGTTCATCCAATTCAGAGGGTTTTTTTTTTAGCTCTGTTATCTGCCACTTGGAGTTCATACATCTTAATCTGGCACTCAAGATCATCTACAATCTGGTCTAATTTGGGTGTTCTAACTTTGCTTTATTCTATTTATTTCCTTATCTCCACCAAACTATATCAATTGTCATCTCCCATACCCTCTCTGTGCTTTCCTAACTTTAGGCCTTTCATCATACTCTTCCTTGTCTAATCTTAAGGTCTCTTCTCTGCTAACTTCCCTACTTCTCTCATTGAATTTCTGTCCAACTTTATCACAAATATTGTCTCCTCCAGGAAGCCTTCTCTGATTCTCTAGTTGATAATAATCATTTTCCATCAGAGTTCACTTTATAATAGCTTTTTGACATCTCTATAATTATATACATGTATAATCAATATCTGTGACATCTACAGACGGTGATCTGTAAACTATTTCCTCACATAGCTAATACGGTGCTCTGCATGCAATAGGCATTTAATAAATAACTTTCTGGATTTAATTAAATGTGTCAAAGGATTTATATGAATATATACTATAGGCCATGATCTTAGGATGGCCCCCTCTCCCCTACTCCATCTGTTTGCATGCTTTTTGACTGAAAGTTCTATATAAACCCTCAAAGTCACAGTAAATGATCTAGAAACTAGAGGGACTATTTCATAAACAAAGAGAGATGAAGTCTGGCTCTATTCATCCTGAGGGGTACAGGTGACTTCTGGATCCCCCGAAGGAGATGTATATGGTTGGTGTGTATATGTTGTCACCACAGGTCTCCTACGAAAGGGTGTGTTTGTTTGACAACAGATGACACATAGACCAAAATGGGAGGAAATAGCAGAGGGAGCCAGCAAAATCAATTTAAATATTCTTGTGGCTACTTGAGTGTTTCATACCTCCCTTGTTCTGAAATGGCTGCTTCTTGGGTTGTCTACCTTGCAGCCTGACAAACTGGCTTCCTGCCTTAGGCTAACAACCTGAGTGTAATCCTCAACTCATTCTGTCATCCCCATATCCAATCTATTGCCAAACCCTGTCAGTTTTATTTTTGTAATCCTTCATGTGTACCCCTTCTCTCCTCTGATACTTCCATTGTCCTGAACTATTGCAATGGCCTCTTAATTAATCCTTCTGCCTCAAGTCTCTTCCTACTGCAGTCCATCCTCCACTTTGCTGCCAAAATGAGATTCCTAAAGTGGTCTGACCATCTTGTCCCCTTACTCAATAAACTCCAGTGGCTCCTCATATTACCTCCAGGACCCAATAGAAAATTCTCTGTTTAGTGCTGAAAGCTATTTATAGCCTATCTCCCTCACTTTCCAATTTCCTTATACACTTTATAGCCCTACTATGTACTCTCCTATCAAGTGACTCTGATTTCCTGCTCTATTCCAAATAAGAAACTCCATCTTCCAATTTTGGGTATTTTCACTGGTTGTCCCCCATGTCCTGGAATGCTCTTCCTCCTTATCTCTGTCACTTGGCTTCTTTCAAATCCCAGCTAAAATCTTTCCTTCTTCAAGAAGCCTGGGAACATGACCTGAGTCTCACATGTAATGTAAACTACCTTGAACAAAGGTAAACAGTAAAAGAAGCTTCAACTATCTCGTGGGAACATTTGCATGTGATTCTCCCTTATATTTTGAAAGATGTCTTGAGGTTCAATTAATAAATGGTCAAAGACTTTGAACAGGCATTTATTTTTCAGACAAAGAAATCAAAGCTATCTGTAGTCACATTAAAAATGTTCTAAATCCCTATTGATCAGAGTAATGCAAATTAAAATAACTCTGAGAAACTTCTCATACCTATCAGAGTGGGTAATATGACACACAAAAAAGGAAGATGTTAAATGTGGAAGGGGATATGGGAACACTGAGATACCATGAGCTGTTGATAGGGTGGTGAAGTGATTCAACTATTCTGGAGAACAATTTGGAACTATGCCGAAAGAGATATAAAACTGCATACCCTTTAATGCAATACCATTGCTAGGTTTATATACCAAAGACATCCAAAAAAAGGAAAAGGGACCTCTTTGCATAAAAATATTTATAACAGCTATTTTTGCAGCAACTAAGAACTGGAAATCAAAGGGATGTTCATCAATTGAGAAATGGCCAAACAAGCTATGATTGTAATGGAATATTATTATATTGTAAGAAATGACAAGAATGATTTCAGAAAAACCTGGAAAGACTTGCATGAACTGATATTTAATGAAATGAACATAGTACATAGTAATAGCAATATTGCCTGATGAAGAACTGTGAATGACTCAGCTGTTCTAAGTATTTCAGTTATAAGCCCAATTAATGATGAAGCATATTATCTGCCTCCAGGGAAAGAATAGATATTGATTGAATATAGGCTGAAGCATGCTATTTTTCACTTTCCTTCATTTTTTTTCTTTCTAGTCTTCTTAAATAAAATGAATAATATGGAAATGTTTTGCATAATTAAACATATGTAATCTATATCTGGTTGCTTAACATCTCAGAGAGGGGGAGAGAGAGAATTTGAAACTCAGAACTTTAAATAAAAATCTTTTAAAAACTAAAATCTAAAAAAAAAAAAAGAAAATGAGAAAAGGGGAGTATTGCAGATTGAACTTCAACAATAGATGTCAGGATTTTGGTGACTAGACTTTTTTTAATTTCCTTTTTTTTTTTCTTTTTCAAAAAGCTGGGACAATTAACCCTATCTTGGGCAATTTACATTTACAATTTCTTGAAATATAGCTTTGGGGGAAAAAAAAGACTTTGAAAAAGCTCATTGTGACTCAAATGGAGTTGCTTTACTATGCCTTTAAATCCAAATCACTCTGGCTTTCCTTAAATGTTCAGTAATAGGTCCCAGCCCAAACCTGGACCTGGACATTATTCCGGTTTTGATGGCTCAGAGTGAGTCTAAGTAGCAATTTCTTTCTGTTTTGGCCAGAAACCTGAGGGTCTTTCCCTTTCAGATCGTCTGTTTTGTGATGGCAAACTAGGCCATCTTTTTGTGTCAATTGTTTCCTAGTCATTAAATGTGTGTTGCTTTAGAAAGACTGGGGCCTTGGAAAGACCTTAGATTAAAAAGGCCAAGGTTAACCACTGCATCCTGGGACATCATCATCTATTTTAACTTTTATCTTGTCACTGGACTCCGATGATTCTGGAGGAAAGAATGAGGCTGTTGACTTTGCACAACTGTGCCTCACTTATATCCAATTCACTAGAAAGTCAGGACAACAAAGGTTGAACAACAGTAGCACAAATGTGACCCGTGGCCATCCCTAGCACGATGCTTTCTTTGTTCTGTTTCCATATAATATTCTGATCTGGCCCAAGGATGGTACAGGGATTCATTTCACTCAGTCTTGTTGCTACCTGGGAACAGCCTCCTGTAAGTAAACTTCCCTAATTATCCCCAGTGAAATATATTAACAAGCACATTGACATAGGTCCATCTTTCTTCAATATCTATGCATTCTCCTAAAGAGTCAGCCTATACTCAGGACAGAATAGATCTTGTATCTTTACAAGAGGCATTTGAACCTAAGTTTTCCTGACTGCTCTGTACACAGGTGAGAATGGAGTATATTCCCCCATTCCATCTGGCATAGATGACATAGGTCCATCTCTCTTCAATATCTATGCATTCTCCTAAAGAGTCAGCCTATACTCAGGACAGAATAGATCTTGTATCTTTACAAGAGGCATTTGAACCCAAGTTTTCCTGACTGCTCTGTACACAGGTGAGAATGGAGTATATTCCCCCATTCCATCTGGCACATTCCCTCTATGCCATCTTTGAACTGTACAAGGATTTTTTGAATAGCTCTAATTATAAAGAAGCCTTTTTTTTTTTTTTTTCCTGAGGCAATTGGGGTTAAGTGACTAGTCCAGGGTTACACAACTAAGAAGTTTAAGCTCAAATTTGAACACAGGTCCTCCTGACTTCAGGGCTGGTGCTCTATCCACTGTGCCACCTAGCTGCCCCAAGAAGCCTTTCCTTATATCAAGTTGAAATCTATTTCATAAACTTTACCGAATGGCCTTAGTTCTATTCTCTGGAAATATACTCCATTCCTTTGATCTCCCCTGTCCATGTACTTGACATGTCCATCCAAATTTTATTTACTTTATCTACTGTCAATATTGGGGAAAATCCTTTTACTCATTTATGTCTGATTCTTTATAACTCCATTTAAGATTTTCTTGGCAGAGATATTAAAGTGGTTTGCTATTTCCTTCTCCAGCACATTTTACAGATGAGGAAACAGACAAATGATTAAATGAATTGCCCAGAGTTACACAGGTCAGATTTGCACTCAGGCTTTCTTAGCTTTAGCCTGCTGTATTCTGTACTCTACCACCTAGTAGTAGATATTGTTGGCTACCAATAGCTTAACCTAAATTAGTTTCTGAGACTTTCTTCCAAGAGATAACTAGCAAATGAAAGGACTCCAAATGAGTGGTCCATGGAGCAGGTAACTTTTGATGGGATCAAAAGATAGATACAGAGGAGGAAATAGTGTGTCTTGAAAAGGCAGACCCAGGGAAAAGGCCATGTTGGGTAGCTTTGAGCAATCCGAAGGCCACAGCATGATGAGAGGAAGGACATTATCTTTGGAATAGGAAGACCCAAGTTTGAAACATGCTCTGCCATTCAACTTTCTAATGTCTAGCTTTAAATCTATGATACAAAACTGGCCATATCATTCTTACTGACCCACAGAAAGTTCAGTGGTTTTAAGAATTTCATCGCCCTTTATTGGGTGCTGTGTGTACAAAGCTACTCAACTGTAAAATAAAGGAGTTGCGTTGGATAATCTCTAACATACCTTCTGGCCCTAAATGCTGGACCCAGTGAAGCCATGACTAAATAATCTCTAAGGACAGAGAGTTTATGGAACAAGGCCCCCTGCAACTTTAAAACCTGTATTCCCAAGAGAACAATGAGCACTTGGGGGTAATGGTTGAGTGAAGGTTGGAGAATATCAAAGCAGATTTCCCACCTCCTCCCCATCATCATTTTGCCTAGAGCTAGCTGTAAAGAATGCCCATTTAGACTGGATGGCTTCAAGAATCTTCTTGAACATAGAGCCCTACAAAGGCTGCTAAGTGACAGAGTGGATAGAGAACTAGGCCTGAATTCAAAGGCAGCTGGGTGACACCTAAGCAAATCACTTAACCACTATCTGCTTCAGTTTTCCTGCTTCTAAAATGGGGATAGGAATAGTACATAATTCCCCAAATTGCTATGAGGATCAAATGAGACAATATTTGTAAAATGCTCAGCAAACCTTAAAGTAGTATATAAATGAGCCTCAATTTCCCCTTTTGTAAAATGAGTGGGTTGGACTAAATGACCTAAAGACTCTTTTCATCTATAAATCTTACAAGCTCCCATTTGCACACAGGGAAGAACTGCTTATATTTTGAACTGTCAAAGTAATTTACAGTTTAAAAACAATACCCTTTCCAGTGGATAGGACACATAGAATTCTCCAGACTCTGACTCAAGAACATTCAGAGTAATAACTGAGCTTTGTGTGGACCCTGACAAGAGCTTTTAAACATATTTGCAAACTTAGTGCCTATTCAGAAATCAGCTAGGAGGTGACCAGGAGATTCACTCAGTCTTTCCAGGTATTCAGTGCCTCAAAGTACCCTTTGTAAGAAAAACTCTTATTGTTGCTTGCCCCCATTAGAGGTAGAAATCCAAGACTCAGAAAGGCCCAAGAAATTCTCTTTTGATGTCTGTGATGAATCAGTCCTATGTTCAAGGCATTGTGCTAGGTGCTGTTGGAATAAATATTCTCTAAAGTCTCTCCTAGCTGAAAATCATAGAATCTAATAGTATCTTCTTCTTCTTACAGATAAAGAAACAGATCCAGAAAGCTTCTAGTGATATTTCTCTCAGATAATAACTCCCCTCTCCCATAAAAAATTACCTTGTGTATACTTTCCTAAATGCATATTCCTTCTCCCCAATAGAATATAAGCTTCTAGAGTTAAGGGAGTCTTCATTTTTGTATACACAGTGAGTTCTTGGCACATAGTAGGTCTTTATTGAATGTTAATTAATTAATTGCTTTAGTCCTTTCACTCCAAATTCAGTACTATTTCCATTACATCATACTGGTTATATGGGGAGCAGGTATGAGGTTAGGAGGAAGATGCTTACTATGTGTTAGTCACTGTACTAAACACTTTAAAATAAATTCTTATCTGGTTATATAGAGTTCCAGTATAACCATCAGCCCCCATGACTTAGTTAGTGAAGAACCATTATATCTATTATAGACACCCAAAAACTGTCTCCAAGTTGTGACTGGTCACAAAGTAAATGTGGATGACCAGAATACCACTAGTGGAAAACACACACAGATCACATGTGCCCCTCACCGGGGTCATAAATCATAGTAGTTACCATTTATACAGAACTCTGTGATATCCGAGAATTAAAGCACCTCAGGTCTCCTCCTAGTCTAAATCACATCTGAACAGGAAGCACCTATCTGGGCTCCTCAACAAATACCTTTATAACAGCCCCTTTCAAAACCCTCTGCTATTAGAAAACTCATCACCCATCTGGGAAACCTGAAAGGAATAGTTCTAGATGCTAGGTGGCTTTTTCTTTCTTTCTTTTTTTTTTTTTATTTTTTTAATTTTTTATTTTATTTGCATAACATATGTGTGGGTAATTCTTCAACAATAACCCTTACATAGCTTTCCGTTACAAATTTTTTTTTCCCCCAACTCCCCACCCCTCCCCTAGATGGCAGGATATCCACTACATGTTAATTATGTTAAAATATTGGCAAATCGAATATATGTATACATATTTCCAAACTTATCATTGGTGTGCAAGAAAAATCTTATCTACACAAACGATATATCAGATAAAGGAAACACAATGTAAGCAAACATCAATCAAGGAGTATGAGAATGTTATGTTGTGGTCCACATTTCGCATCCCTCTCTCTGGGTGTATATGGCTTTCTTCAGTGAACAATTGGAGGTGGTTTGAAACATTTCATTGTTGAAGAGAGCCATGTCCATCAGAATTGATCGTCATATAGTACTGTTGTTGCCGTGTATAATGATCTCCTGGTTCTGCTCATTTCACTCAGCATCAGTTCATGTAAGTCTCTCCAGGCCTTTCTGAAATCATCTTGCTGGTCATTTCTTACAGAACAATAATATTCCATAACATTCATATACCATAATTTATTCAGCCATTCTCCAATTGAAGGGCATCTATTCAATTTCCAGTTTCTAGCCACTACAAAAAGGGCTGCCTAGGTGGCTTTTTCTTAATCAAGTTCAACACCATTCATGAAACAGTACCTCCTGTGTCCCAGAAACCATGCTCAACTCAGTATACAAAAACTAAAAACAATCCCCACTTCATGGAATTTTTTGTTTTATTTTTCCTTTTGCAAGGGGAAAAACATATACATAGAAAATGAAATACAAAACGAGTACCAAATAACTCTCCCTCCAGGAGTAAGCATTCACACAATTCCATACAAGTTGAAATTTGCCTTTCTGAAATTTCCTCCTTTTCTCCTTCTGCCCTTTGGAGCAAGCAGAACAAATCTAATCCTTCTCTGGTGTGACATTCCTTAGAATACTTGAAGACAGTTATCATATGCCCCTTAAATCTTCTCTGGTCCAGATTAAACATTGTTAATTCACTTAACCCATACTTATATGCCACCTTGCCTATCCTCTTCTAGAAATGGTCTAGTATGTCAGTGTGCAGAAGGAAGGGATCTGACAAATGTTTAATAACTAGCTGGGGAGATGAGGGTGGGAAGGGAACTGTACAGATGACACATTTTAAAGTTCAATCTTCCATATTAACATTTTCTTCATCATTTTCTTAAGTCTTGGTTACCAATAGAATAAATGAAACTCTAAATTGTAGCATCTGCTGATTTCCAAAGTATAAAATCTCACACTAAAAATTTAACAATTGGCTTTCAAAAACCTAACTCCAGGGCACCCCTATCAATAACCTTCCTAAAATGTGATACCGAGAACAGAACATGATGTTCCAAATTTGATCTATGAAAAGTACAGCAAAGTTGACCACATCTCTCATTCTAAACAGTACGCCTTCATATAAGATAACATAAATTCTTTTGCCCATTTCATTGAATTGTTGACTTACATTGAGCTTGCGATTTAAAAACTCCACATCTTTTTCTTTTTTTAAGCTTTTTATTTTCAAAACATATGCATAGATACTTTTCAACATTCACTCTTGCAAAACCTTGTGTTCCAATTTTTTTTCTCCTTCCTTCCTCTCATCCCCTCTCCTAGACAGCAAGCAATTCAATATATGATAACATGTGCAGTTCTTCCATACATATTACTACAATTATTATTCTGAACAAGGGAAAATCATATCAAAAAGGAATAAAAAATAAGAAAGAAAACAAAAAGCAAGCAAACAAAAAAAAGTGAAAATACTATGTTGTGATCCAAATTAAGTCCCTACAGTCCTCTCTCTGGGTGCAGATGGCTCTCTCCATCACAAGATGATTAGAACTGGCCTGAATCAACTCATTGCTTAAAAGAACCATGTCCATTAGAATTGATCATCATATATCTTCTTGTTGTCCTGAACAATGATCTGGTTCTTCTCATTTCACTTATCAACAGTTCATGTAAGTCTCTCCAGACCTCTCTGAAATCATCCTGCTGGTCATTTCTTATAGAACAATATTATTCCATAACATTCATATACCACAATTTATTCAGTCATTCCAATTGATGGCTATCCACTTAGTTTCCAGTTTCTTGCCACTACAAAAAGAGCTACTACAAACATTTTTGCATATATGGGTCCTTTTTCCTTTTTTAATGATCTCTTTGGGATAAAAGTCCAGTAATAACAATGCAGGTCAAAGGACATGGACAGTTTGATAGCCCTTTGGGCATAGTTCTATATTACTCTCCAGAATGGTTGGATCAGTTCACAAATCCACCAACAATGTATTAATGTCCCATTTTTCCCACAACCCCTCCAACATTCATCATTATCTTTTTCTGTCATCTTAGCCAATCTGAGAGGTGTGTAGTATGGTACCTCAGAGTTGTCTTAATTTGTATTTCTCTGATTAATAGTGATGTAGAACATTTTTTCATATGACTAGAAATAGCTTTAATTTCTTTGTCTATTCATATCCTTTGACCATTTATCAACTGGAGAGTGGCTTGTATTCTTATAAATTTGAGAAATGAGGCCTTTAGCAGAATGCTTGGATGTAAAAAATTTTTCTAGTTTACTGCTTCCCTTCTAATTTTATCTGTATTACTCCAGGTCTTTTTCAAACAAACAGTTATCTAGTCAAATAATTCCCATCCTCTATTAGTGTGGAGTTGATTTTTGGAACTTCACATTTACTAAATCCAAATTCATCGGATTTTGAGTTGGAAGACCTGGCTTAAAATCTTGACTCTGCTATGACCTCATTAGCTCCATGACCTTGGAAAAATATCTTACCCTCTCTGAGCCTCAATGTCCTATGCTCTAAAATTAAGAGGTTGGATTAAATGACCTCAGAGGCTCCTTGAAGTTTGAAATCTATGATCCTGTGATTTTATGTTGTCCTTAAATAGAATTTAGGTAAAGTGGAAAGAAGGGTAGTTTGGGAGTCAGGAGGACTTAGAAGTCAAGAGCTAGGATCCAGTCTCTGACATATATTGACTGTGTGACTACAGGCAAGTGACTTAACCTTTCAGTGCCCCCAGGCAACTTTAAGAAGATAAATTATGGTAGTGGAGGGAGAAGAAAATCCTGATAACTCTAGGATCCACATTCATGAAGAGAGTTTCTATAACGAGTTTTTCACATGGTGCTATAATCACAGTTCCAGGCAAAACAAAACAAAATAAAAAAACTCATTGTTTAATTATTGCACATCTTTTAGGACCCCAGATTCACTATCACTCTAAGATTTTCACTGTTTGCAAATTTGATTTACAAAGCACTTCCATCACCACAATCCCATAAAATGAGTAGTGTGAAGTATTTTATTTTTATATTATCTTTATTTTATTTTATTATATATTATTTTATTTTATAAATGAGGAAATTGAGCTCAGAGAGTTGAAGTGACTTGCCCAAAGTCATTCTACCAATAAGCACTAAAAAGGGAATTTGAACGTGGATCTTCTAACTTAATGAGATGGAGTACTTTCTGTGATCTAAGAGACTAAATACTGGAATTGGAACTTGAATCCCCATGATCTATGCAACTATAAAGACAAGTAACTAACCTCCTTGAAAATTTAGTTTCCTTATCTGTCCAATGGGATGATGATATTTGCATTTTCTTTCTCATAATTCTGTGTCTGTAAGTAATACACTTAGTAAATACATACATATACATATATGTATATATGCATACATGTATGGCAATAGAGTGGAACATTGGGTTTCTATCAGAGGACCTGAGATCCAGTACTGGCTTTGATATTTAATTACTTGTGTGATCTCCTAGGTCCTCAGTTTTCTTCTCTGTAAAATGAGTGAGTTAGACTAGATGATCTTTCTATCCATCCTTAGCCAGAGAAAGCTAACTGACAATGGATCAAATGAGAGATACTATTTAAAAACTCTCAGAATAGTGCCTGGATCCATAGTAGGTGCTTAATAAAAGCTTATTTAATCTTCCTCCCTCCCTTTTCTCTCTGAATTGACAATTTATAGAATTATGAAAGAGAACAGGGACATCCACTTCTTTGAGTACTCACTGAGAAAGACCTCAATGGCAGCAGGAAGAGACTCCAATCACACTTTAATAAGGCACGAAAGAGAGAGAGTAAATAGGCACAGAAAGTTCAAAGACAAGTGAAAGAAGGGTGGGCAGAAACAGGCAGATGGTATGGAGAGAGGAACAAGGTGATACAGGAAGGCAAACAGTATGGAAGGAGAACAGGGAGGGGATGGGCAAAATGAATCTCATGAAAATTATGGAATCATGAATTAGAATTGGGAGCATAGACCCAGAATTTGAGTTCTCATTTTTATAATGTTTTTGCTGAGGAACAGACTAATTTTTTTCTGTGCCACCTTGAGCTTAGTTTACTTACACATACAAATCATCTCAAAATTATTGCTTCATTTTTAAAGTTAACATATTTGTCATCTCAGTTTTCAGTAACACTTATTGTTCTGCATATTTAATTGTGAATATCTGGAATTTATTTTAGATTTACATATTATAGGATCAAGAGGTCCTGAGAGAAGAGTCTAGATGGCTTTCCCTAATTTAGCACATGTTACCAGGATGTTAATTATATAATACAATTTGCAAATTATGGTCCTCTGATCTTTGTGATGGTTCACCCATGACTTCCAGGTTCCCCTTTGCAACCTTACTTTTTTTTATTAACGTTATATTTACATTGGCTATCTATAAACCTACTTACTATACTGACCAGAGTAGTCAAGGGGACCAAAAGAAAATACAGTTTTAGCAAACTCCCCTATTAGAATGTCAGCTCGTTGTGGGCAGGAAACCTCTTTTTATGTTGTATTTTGCACAACTCTTCCTCACTTAAATCCAGTTCATAAGCAAGTCAAGACATCACCCATGATTCATTCATTGGTCCTCTTCAAAAAGAAAGAATAAACAATCTATATCGCCAACTCTTAGCTTGGTGCCTTGCACATTGTAAGCACTTATTAAATGTTTTGTTCTTGGGTTTTTTTTAAATTTATTCTAAATCCAGCATTCCTTTCACTTTATCACACATAATAGGCAGGATTTCTGGAATATAAATCCAAATTTATTTCAATAAAGTGATTATTCCCGAATCTTAGAAATGATGTAGCATCTTGAAGATCAATTTACCCAATTTTGTTATTTTACAAATATAGAGACCAAGGCCTAAATCACCCACCAAAAGACAGCTTTGGAAAGAGAATATAGGTTTCCTGCCTTCCAATTTGGAGTCTTTTCTATCACACAGTAGTGACTCAGGATTCAAGTCTAGAGTTTCCAGCTTAGGGGAAAATTTACTTGGGCATAGAGAGACCTGTAAGTGAACATGCATAATGGATGGATTTCAGGGGAGACGAGCACAAATGTTCTTTTGTTGCCTTTTCTTGGTATGCAAAAACTTTATCCAACAGCACAAGAGAATGCAAAACAGTAGACATCCTTCAGGTTGGATCATATCTAAGGATCAAGATTTTCAGTATCTTTTTTTGCTCACAATTTCCCTTATTAAAGTGTTATTTGGAAAGAAAAGACTGATAATTCCAGGATATCAAAATTTTACACATTTATAATGGAGAAAGGGTCAGTTAGAATTCCTAAGGAACAAATGTTTCAAAATGTTTCCCATTTTTTCCCCATATATTTTTATATATGTATATAAATATCAAACTTCTTAAACTGGGCTGTGACCACAAATGGGGTCATGAAATTATGATTTATTATCACTAAATGTTTAATTTGTATACTATTTTATATACTTATGTGCCTGGAGTGGAATAAAAATTTCTTGGATGAAAAGAGGTCATGAATGCAAAAAGTTTAAGAAGCCCTGCTATATAGATACACAACCTCTTGATGGGAAGAAATAGGGTAACTGGTTGGCATATCCTCCCCCAGGGAGATCAAAGACAAAGAAAGGTCTAGTTTTCACCTACATATTCATAGCCTCCCTAAATGTGACAAGGCATTTAGAAGAGGATATAACTCTTTGTATAAGGAAAACCCAGAAGGTCTGTCTGCCCAGTTCTGATCCAGAGAGTTCCTAAAGAGAATATTAATAAACCCAGAAAGGTAGGATAGAGATTTCTAGGGGTGGAGCCAAGATGGCGGAGATCAGACTGGAGGCTCTGTAACCTCCTCTAACCTTCCCTCAAACCAACAACATATGAAGGCTCTAGACTGATTTTGAAGTAAAAAAATCCACAATATCTAGAGGACAACACATTTCTAGAAGAAGATACTCTGGAAGAACTTCAAAACAGGTCTGTTTTAATTGGGCAGGGGGGTGGTCTGCTGAACCTAGACTGTAGCACAGGGAGACTGGGGCAGGGAGCTAGACCAAGAGTCGGAGCATTGTGCTTTTCAGGTACCTGGGAGTCTTCTGTGGGCCTCTTGGGCCAATCTGTCCTGATTGTAAACAGGTGGTTTGGAAAATCTGCCTTTTGTGGGGGATAGATAGTGAACCACTGAACCCCTAAAGACCACCGGACCTAGCTGCCATTACACAGCACCGTAAAGCAGAACTGTTCAGCACCTGAAATAACTGAATCAGCAGAACTGCCCAGCACTTAAAATAACTCAATCAGCAGAACTGCCCAGCACTTGAAATAACTCAATCAGCAGAACTGCCCCAGGGCAAATTAAAGAAGCTGTCCCTCCTTTGTTTTGAACAGACCTCACTCCTTTAAAAAAAAAAAAAAAGAATTAAAAAAAACAAAAAGAACTTTCACCATAGACAGCTTTTATGGCGAGAGGGAAGAACAGACCTCAAAACTGAGGTTCCCTAAAGGTAAAGCAACTCCAGAAAAAGCCCCAAAGAGAGACATAAACTGGACTCTGTGTCACAAAGCTTTCTTTGAAGATTGCATAAAGGATATTAAAAGAGAGTTAGAAGAAACATGGAGAAACTAAATGAGATCATTGCAAAATAAAATGGAAAAAAATGGAAAAGGAATGCAATGAACAAAAAAATGTAATTGGTCAATTGCAAAAGGAACTAAAACAGTAACTGAAGAAAATAAGACATTAAAAATTAAAATCAAACAAATGGAAGTGAATGACTCAAGACTTCAAAAATCAGTCAAACAAAAACAAAAAAATAAAAAGATAGAAGAAAACATGAAATATCTCCTAGGAAAAACAACTGACCTGGAAAATAGATCTAGGAGAGACAATCTAAGGATTATAGGGCTTCCTGAAAGCCATGATGAAAAAAAGAACCTTGACACTATCTTCCAGGAAATCATAAAAGAAAACAGCCCTGATATTTTAGAATCAGAAGGCAAAATAACTATTGAAACAATCCACTGATCAACCTCCTGAAAACCCAAAAAGTAAATCCCCCAGGAATATTGTGGCTAAATTTCAGAACTATCATACCAAGGAAAAGATATTGCAAGAAGCCAGAAAGAAACAATTTAAATACTGAGGATCCACAATTAGATTATGGATCACCCAGGACCTAGCAGCTTGAACTTTAAAGGATCGAAGGGCCTGGAATATGATATTCTGCAAAGCAAAGGAACTGGGATTACAGCCAAGAATAAACTATCCAGCTAAAATGAGCATTATATTTTAGGAAAGAAGATGGACATTCAATGATATAGGTGAATTTCACCTATTTCTAATGAAAAGACCAGAACTGAACAAAAAATTTGATCTACAAACACAGAATTCAAGAGAAACATAAAAAGGTAACAAGAAGAAAAAAAAAAAAACTCTTGAGAACTATATTTATGTTGAATGAGGTTTGCTTTTATGATTTTATTATATTATGATTATTATGATAGCATTATTATTGTGATTTTATGATTATTATGATATGATAATCTGAAAAAGAAATTAGAGGTAGAAAAGGGATAACACTGAAAGAAGAGGAAAAGGAGATAAAATAAGGGAAATTACATCACATGTAGAGGCAAAGAAAACCTATAATGATTGAGGGAAAAAAGGGAGGGGAATGAGAATTGTGTTAAATCTTCGTCTCATCAGATTTGGCTCTGAAAGAATAGTAGACTTTTTAGGTATCTCAAAGAAACTTGTCCTACTTTATAAGGAAACAGGAGGGAAAGGGGGGAAAGAAAGGGAATAGACTAATAGAAAGGAAAACAGAAGAATTAAGGGAAAGGTGTAAAGGGGGTGGGGTTCTAAAGAAGAAGGATTGTTTGAGGGAAGTGGTTATCAAAAGCAAAATATTAGGGAGGAGGGAAAGGGAATAGGAAAGAGAAAAGAATAAGCTAGGGTAAATAAGATGGCAAGAAATACAGAATTAGTTATTTTAACTGTGAATGTGAATGGAATGAACTCTCCCATAAAGCGGAAGCGGATAGAAGACTGGATTAAAAACCAGAATCCAACAATATGTTGTTTACAAGAAACACATCTAAAGCATAGAGACACATACAGGGTGAAGGTAAAAGGCTGAGGCAGAATCTATTATGCTTCAGGTGAACAAAAAAAAGCAGGGGTAGCAATCCTGATCCCAGATCAAGTAAAAGCAAAGCTAGATCTAATTAAAAGAGACAAGGAAGGAAACTATATCTTACTAAAGGGTGCCATAGATAATGAAGCAATATCAATACTAAACATATATGCACCAACTTCTCAAGCATTTCAACATTATTAACATGTAGTGGACTTCCTGCCATCTAGGGGAGGGGAGGGGACTGGGGGTAAAATTTGTAATGGAAAGCTTTGTAAAGATCAATGTTGGGGAACTACCCATATATATGTTATACAAATAAAAAGCTTTAATAAAAAAAAAATAAATAAATAAATAAACATATATGCACCAAGTGGTGTAGCATGGAAATTCCTAGAGGAAGAGTTCAGAGAGATGCAAGAAGAAATAGGCAGCAAAACTTTAATAGTGGGGGATCTCAACCTCCCTCTCTCAGAACTAGATAAATCAAACCACAAAATAAATAAGAAAGAAGTTAAGGAGGTAAACAAAATGTTAGAAAAGTTAGATATGATAGATCTTTGGAGGAAATTAAATGGAGACAGAAAAGAATTTACTTTTTTCTCAGCGGTTCATGGAACTTATACAAAAATTGACCATGTGTTAGGACACAAAAACCTCAAAATCAAATGCAGGAAGGCAGAAATAGTAAATATATTTTTTTCAGATCATGATGGAATAAAAATCACATGCAATATGAGGCCAGGAGAAAATAGACCAAAAAGCAATTGGAAACTAAATAATCTCATCCTAAAGAATGAATGGGTAAAACAGCAGATTACAGACACAATTACTAATTTCATCCAAGAGAATGACAATAATGAGACAACATATCAAAATTTGTGAGATGCAGCCAAAGTGGTAATAAGGGGAAATTTTATATCTCTATATGCTTATTTGCATAAAATAGAGAAAGAGAAAATCAATGAATTGGGCTTACAACTAAAAAAGCTAGAGAAAGAACAAATTAAAAATCCCCAATCAAATACCAAACTTGATATCCTAAAAATAAAAGGAGAGATTAATAAAATTGAAAGTAAAAAAACTATTGAATTAATAAATAAAACTAAAAGTTGATTTTATGAAAAAACCAACAAAATAGATAAACCTCTAGTTAATTTGATTAGAAAAAAAGGAAAGAGGAAAATCAAATTGTTAGTCTCAAAAATGAAAAGGGAGAACTTTCCACCAAGGAAGAGGAAATTAGAGCAATAATCAGGATTTACTTTGCCCAACTTTATGCCAATAAATTTCATAACCTAAGTGAAATGGAGGAATATCTACAAAAATATAGGTTGCCCAGATTCACAGAAGAGGAAATAAATTACTTAAATAGTCCCATTTTAGAAAAAGAAATAGAGCAAACCATTAATCAGCTCCTAGGAAAAAAATCCCCAGGACCAGATGGATTTACCTGTGAATTCTACCAAACATTTAAAGAACAATTAACTCCAATATTATATAATTTATTTGAAAAAATAGGGAATGAAGGACTCCTACCAAATTCCTTTTATGACACAGACATGGTACTAATACCTAAACCAGGTAGAACAAAAACAGAGAAAGAAAATTATAGACCAATCTCCCTAATGAATATTGATGCAAAAATCTTAAATAAAATATTAGCAAAGAGATTACAGAAAATCATCCCCAGAATAATACACCATGACCAAGTAGGATTTATACCAGGAATGCAGAGATGGTTCAATATTAGGAAAACTATTAGCATAATTGACTATATCAATAACCAAATTAACAAAAAACATATGATTATCTCAACAGATGCAGAAAAAGCATTTGATAAAATCCAACATCTATTCCTATTAAAAACACTAGAGAGTATAGGAATAAATGGGCTTTTCCTTAAAATGATTAGAAGCATCTACTTAAAACCATCACCTAGCATCATATGTGATAGTGATAAACTGGAACCATTCCCAATAAGATCAGGGGTGAAACAAGGTTGCCCACTATCACCATTACTATGCAATATTGTATTAGAAATGCTAGCTTTGGCAAGAAGAGAAGAACAAGAGATTAAAAGAATTAGAGTAGGTCATGAGGAAAACAAATTATCACTCTTTGCAGATGAAATAAATGAACTAAAAAACTATTAGAATTAATCCACAACTTTAGCAAAGTTGCAGGATACAGAATAAATCCACATAAATCATCATCATTTTTATACATCACTAACAAAATCCAACAGCAAGAGATACAAAGAGAAATTCCATTTAAAATAACTTTTGATAGTATAAAATATTTGGGAATATATCTGCCAAGGGAAAGTCAGGATCTGTATGAGCAAAACTACAAAACACTCTCCACACAAATAAAGTCAGATCTAAACAATTGGAAAAATATCAAGTGCTCTTGGATAGGTCAAGCGAATATAATAAAGATGACAGTACTACCTAAACTAATTTATTTATTTAGTGCTATACCAATCAAACTGCCAAGAAATTATTTTACTGACCTAGGAAAAAATAACAACAGAATTCATCTGAAAAAATAAAAGGTCAAGAATTTCAAGGGAATTAATGAAAAATAAAAGCAAATGAGGGTGACCTAGCTGTACCAGATCTAAAACTATATTATAAAGCAATGGTCATCAAAACCATTTGATACTGGCTAAGAAATAAGAGTAGTTGATCAGTGGAATAGGTTAGGTTCACAGGACAAAATACTCAATGACAATAGTAATCTAGTGTTTGATAAACCCAAAGACCCCAGCTTTTGGGATAAAAACTCACTATTTGACAAAAACTGCTCGGAAAATTGGAAACTAGTATAAAAGAAACCAGTCATTGACCCACACCTAACACCGTCTATCAAGATAAGATCGAAATGGATTCATGATCTAGACATAAGGAATGATATTATAAACAAATTAGAAAAATGTAGAAAAATTACCTCTCAGACCTGTGGAGGAGGAAGGTATTTGTGACCAAAGAAGAACTAGAGATCATCATTAATCACAAAATAGATCATTTTGACTATATCAAGTTAAAAAATTTTTGTACAAACAAAATGAATGCAGACAAGATTAGAAGGGAAGCAATAAACTGGGAAAACATTTTCACATTCAAAGATTCTGATAAAAGCCTCATTTCTTTTTTTTTTTCTTTTTGCTGAGGCAATTGGGGTTAAGTGACTTGCCCAGGGTCACACAGCTAGGGAATGTTAAGTGTCTGAGACAATATTTGAACTCAGGTCCTCCTGACTTCAGGGCTGGTGCTCTATCCACTGCACCACCTAGCTGCCCCTCATTTCTAAAATATATAGAGAATTGACTCAAATATATAAGAATTCAAGCCACTCTCCAATTGATAAATGGTCAAAAGATATGAACAGACAATTTTCAGATGAAGAAATTGAAACTATTTCTAGTCACATGAAAAGTTGCTCCAAATAACTCTTGATCAGAGAAATGCAAATTAAGACAACTCTTGAGATATCACTACAAACCTGTCAGATTGGCTAAGATGACAGGAAAAGATAATGACAAATGTTTGAGGGGATGTGGGAAAACTGGGACACTGATACATTGTTGGTAGAACTGTGAACGGATCCAACCATTCTGGAGAGCAATCTGGAACTATGCTCAAAAAGTTATCAAACTGTGCATACCATTTGACCCAGCAGTGTTCTACTGGGCTTATATTCCAAGAGATCTTAAAGGAAGGAAAGGGACCCACATGTGCAAGAATGTTTGTGGCAGCCCTTTCTGTAGTGGCAAGAAACTGGAAACTGAAAGGATGCCCATCAATTAGAGAATGGCTGAAAAAATTATGGTATATGAATGTTATGGAATATTATTGTTTTATAAGAAACGACCAGCAGGATGATTTTAGAGAGGCCTGGAGAGACTTGCATGAACTGATGCTGTGAAATCAGCAGAACCAGGAGAACATTATACACAGCCACAAGACTATATGATGATCAATTCTGATGGACATGGTTCTCTCTGACGATGAGGTGATTCAAACCAGTTCCTATTGTTCAGCAATGAAGATAGCCATATACATCCAGAGAGAAGCCTGTGGGAACTGAGTACGGACCACAACGCAGCATTTTAACGCTTTCTGTGAATGTTTCCTTGCATTTTGTTTTCCTTCTTAGGTTGTTTTTTTTCTTCTCTCTTTCTAGATCTGATGTTTCTTGTGCAGAAAGATAACTATATAGATATGTATACATATATTGGATTTGTCATATAATTTAACATATTTAGCATGTATTAGACTACCTGTTATCTAGGGGTGGGAGGTGGGGGGAAGGAGGGGAAAAACTTGGAAGAAAAAAAAAAGTTTCGCAAAGGTCAATGTAGAAAAATCACTCATATGTTCTGTAAATAAAAAGCTTTTAATAAAAAAAAAAAAAAAAGAAAGGTAGGATAAAGCCAGATTGTGAAGGACTTTAAATGAATCAGTAGAGTTCATATTTGAAAGTAGAGATAACAGGAAACCACTGGAGTTTACCCAGAATGGGAATGACATTTATGTTTTAGGAAAATCACCTTGATATTTAGTAGAATATATAACAAAACAATAGATTTGAACAGAGGGTGGAAGTACCAGACAGCAATAGCCAAGTGAAGCAAAACTAGAGATAGTTTAGATATTGTGGGCCACATAAGGCATTTGTCAATCAGGATGGCAAGGAACCTGGAGGAAGAGTTCTAAAGTTTAAAGGGTTAAGTCTTTCAGGGCAATGTCTCTGGTCTAGACAAAGAAACAACAAATGAGATGATTGAGGTTTAAGTCCCGATTCAAACTCTGAGACCTCTGTTCCTTCCACACTGCCTCCTGATCACTTCAGATCTCAGAGATGGGAGTGTTGGCAGACCACAGCAGCCATCTAGATTTTATTTTTTTTTATTATTTGAGTGCTCAGGAGGACATGAGTTCAAATTTGATTTCAGACATTTAACACTTCCTAGTTGTATGACCCTGAGCAAGTCACTTAACCCCAATTGCCTCAGTTAAAAAAAAAAAAAAACAGTTATTATTTGAGTGCCTTAAGGATCCATAATTTCATTGATATGGATATTCTTTATATCAACATTGGTCACAGCCCATGCCTAGCATGAGTTATTGGGGGAAAAAACAAAGCATCTCTTTATTCTCTCCACACTTAGATTAGTCCAATCCCAATAGATTCTGGTTA